>WMED01003267.1:0-22526 GCA_019650415.1 Pipa parva
GAATAAGGGCCTTAGTGTCTACTGTGCCACTTATATACTTGATGGCTAATACAATGGTAATCACTACAATGGGAATTAAAAGAAGGACTATGGAACAGAAGTCCATCTCCTTTCCTTGTGGTCCTAAAGACCAGACACTTTGAACTGTGGGAAATGACATCCCATCACACTGGAAGACTAAGAAGTCCTCCACTTGCTCCAAAACATTGAACCAAGATAAGCAAATGGACTGGAAGAAAGAATATGGTAGTGGCTCCTGCATAATACAATCCATACACTATACTTGCTTATTTTATTTTAAAAGAACTGCTGGTGCCAATTGTATTTTACAAAACAATTTCAAGAAAGCAAGGCATCGGGGTGTACTATAGCAACAACATACAGCTCAAGCTCAGTAAATCCCTGCCCCAAAGTGAGATTCAAGTGATGCAGTACATTCTATAATCACTAGTTGAAACCTTTAAAGGCTTACCAGCTGCATAAAGTTGCAAAAAGTAATGGTATAGCGAGAACTGAAAAGAAACCCCTTTTATATCATTTACAAACCTAGACTTAGGAAAAGTCTCTTTTTATAGTCCTACACAATTCTTCTGGAATTTAGAAACCTTAAACGTCAGTGAACAAATACTTTTTCTAAGACCATATTGAAAAGTGTCTGAAGAGAAAATGCTATTATATGTCAGAAATAAAATCCAAACCACATAAAGAAAAGATGCAAAATCCACCCTGAGGAGAGAACATTCCCAAAGCTAAATTTACATTGAATTTACTAATTTGCCAGTGTTCCAAGCCGCACTCTAATACAATTCACATCTAATGGAGGAAAGAACAGAGCCCGTCTTTTTACCAGTCTTTAAACAAGGAGATCGTCTTATGGCTGTCATTCCCTGCAGTGGTCGGTGACCACGTGACCAACATCTCTGCTGTGGCTTTTCGTGATTTTTGCCTATTTTTTTAATATTTACTTTTTAGTTGCTAAAGCAATTTTAAAAAAAACACAGCTGGTAAGAGTTAAGAACATGCCACCAGACATATTCCTTATGCCCTGGTTTAATGAACATTTTTGTATGTTTATTTAAGAATGTTTATTTAATAAGGAGATCAGTCATTAATGCTCATGCAAAATAAAAATGTCTGGTTGAACATCTACAGAATACTAGCTGGGTTTCACAATGACCTATTTCTTCACTTCTTCCTTGACTATTTCTTGTATTTATTGGTGAATGTGTGCTATTTATGAACAATATATATCTTAAAGGGGTCATTTACTTTTATTGGTGCCTTCAAAGATCTAAATTCTTTCATTTTTTTCAGACCGAAAGAGTGTAATTTTGCAATGGTGAGGCAGTCAGCTCCTTCCCTTCTTCTGATTGACAGGTAACCTCATGTTTGCATTGATCATGGTGTCCTACTTTGTGTTCCATTATAGCGCTGTCCACTTGGTGTTTGGTCATTTTGTGCTAGTTTTGTAGCTCAGGGATGTCCAACATGCACTGCAGGGAGGAAGTGTTTGAGTTTGTAGATTTATTTGTTTTGTATGAAATTGTAGTTTAACATATACTGTAGAAATGAAGACTGGGTATTTTTCAGTAAAACAAAAGAAAGTTGAACTTCCCCTAGAAAGTTGAACTTCCCCTGGAAAGTTTAAATAAAGGAAACTCACTTAAAATAAATAATTCTAAATAATTGTTGAGGTTATAGAAAATGGTCTAAATTCCACCCTACTAGTTTAGGATTAAAGTTAAGTCTAAGTTTAGATTCCCTTTGTGAGATTGTAGTCCTGAGGAAATGATGGAATCCCATCTGCCTGCCGCAGGGTGAGTGAATGTGGGAGAGCATATGAGCTGGTAACCGAAGCTGCTTCAGCAGTCCCAGCAGACATAATCTTAAGGCAGGGGTCTCGCTGGGTAAATAGGCCGCACATAGAATAAATTGAAGTTGACCACCACCAAACACCTCTTCCTTGCCTGTGCACAGCATTTATGCGTATTCTAAGACCTTGGAAAATAATTTAAATGGCACTGTGTATATATTGTACATTTTCCCCAAATCAAAATGATAATTTTTACTTTGAATGAGAGTGAGAGTGTGTATGCAAATCCACCTTTACTTACCTGTAAAAGTCAAAACGATACCTAGTGAAATAGCTATTCACGGAGCAGGTCATGTTGGCACTTGGTCAACTTGTTGTTTTGAACCATTTAAGGGAAACATATCTAGAATACTAACAGGAACTCTGTCTTAAGTCCACAAATTCACCAGTTTAATTTCAAAAAATCAAATTCCCATATTCACACCAGTATGCCTTGCTGAATCATTGCTTCGACATGATGAATACTCAAATTGTTTCTGCAGAAAATTGAAACAAAATGGTGCATGAATATATAATTGGTGTACCTGGGTGCCACAAAATCCTATGTTATGACCCTAAACCCTACAGTCAATGCAGTATTCTAAGAACTTTCTCTGGTTTTACTTCCCTCAACAAAACAGAAGTAAAAGGTCTTAGGGGACTCCAGCATTAATATTAAACAAAGTAAAGTTATTGGCGGACAGCTAGATGACTAATTACTAATTCAATTGTGATCCAATCCACAGGGAATCAAAGTGTTTAAAACCTTACAAAATATTTTAAACTATGTCCATCTTGAAAAAAACAATATATCTATCTGTTCTGGGTCACTATTTTGGGTGAAATATATTGCGATTGTTTGATAAAAGCAACTTGCATGTTCTCTTTTAAACAGGTTTAATGCAAAATGAAATATGAATGGCTCATAAAATATGATGAAATACAACAACAGATTCTCTGATACAACCATATGTTTAAATGACAAACATAAGCAGGTGTATTAGATCATCATATGTATGAGAATTTTGCACTCAAAAATATGCATCAGCTTGAATTAATATATTTCCATCTCACCTGTTTACATGCGTGTATCATTTCTGTCTGTATACCTTTATATCCAATATGATACAACCCACTAAAATATATTTGTGTCTATTTTATGTCTGTGTTTATTTTCTACTTCATAGACAGACACAATGATACGTCTAAAAATATATATCTGCTTTCAAAGAGCTTATAGATTAATAGTGAATATCCACCATAATGTGAAATAAAGTTACAACCCCAACATAATATTTACCTTGAACATCCTTAAAGTTACAATTCAAACTTCTCAGTTACATTGTGGAATACAAAGATACCATCAGTTGCAGTAGGGAAAAGCCCTAGTTGGCCTAGGCTTCAGAATCCCCTCCTGGTTGGTCTCTGATTTCCTGGTGGTCCCCTGATCTCTTGTTTCCTGGTGGGCCTCTAATCTCATGTTTCCAGGAGGGTTTCTGATCTCTTTTTTCCTCTTGGGCCCCTAATCCCTTATTTTTTGATGGATCCATGATTTCTTGTTTCCTGGGGGGCCTCTGATCTCTTGTTTCCTGGGTGGCCCCTGATCCTTTTTTTTCCTGGGGCGTAGGGGTTGATCTCTTGTTTTCTGATGAATAAGCAGGTTGCTAGGAACGTTAGAAAATACAGTATCATGCACTAAGCAGGAGAACAAGAAATTTTGTATAAAAATGTCCAATATCTGCTATACTTTTGCCTGGAATAAATTCACTGCAGTGAGTCATTTGCTGAACACTACATTTTTATTTTGTTTTACCATTACAGATGTCTCAACAGGTGATAAATTACAAGCAAGTTATGTCTTCAGCAGTCAACTGCAAATTTCTTTTATTGTTCATAGTCATCGCAAACTTGCATCCAATTAATGCATTTCCAGTGTTTTTTTCATTAGAGGAGCCATATTTTATCTCGGTAACCTGACATTTTTAATTGTCTGAGGACAAAATCCAGAATCTGCCGTTCTTTACATTTATTAGGCATCTGGAAAATTTTACAGTCAAATTTTAGTGCACTAAAGTTGGATTACATTGTCAGGTAAGTGCAGTTGTGTGTTATCCATACAAGTGAATAAAAGGAACATATAGTTCTAAATTAGTCAGGGACAGAGTAGCTAACCCTTGGAATTGATTTTTTTTTGCTGAAGTAGCACCAGTTTTACATACAATGTAACATATTTTTAGCATTAGAAGTAATGGTGAACTTAGCATTCAAAAGTTAAAATAACAGCAAAAATGAAAATGAACAAATGCTTTTGTAGTTATTATATATGCAATGTACACTTAAAAAAGAATGGTATTTCACTTTAAAATTGCTGTTTCTTGGTCACAATGAATATTTATTGTCTTGAGCTCCACAGAAAATAATAGGACTGGGTAAGGTTTGTTTAGACAACACATACGGCATGGTCACAATCAGTAAATGTAGGTATATTTTTATTCTTAAAGCGCCACAAGGTTACGCAGCGCTGTACAATCCAGTTATAATACAGACAAGGGTAAAGTGCAGAACAAATAACAAATGAAGTAAAATACAAGCATATAAGAAAGAAAATACATCACTCTAAGTTCCAGGCCATGATTGAAACAAGAAGATGGAGGTCCCTGCCCCATAGAGCTTACAATCTTAGTAGGAGGAAGACTTACATAAACAGATAGGAGGGTAATAAGTGAAATAGGATGAAGTCACAGTTCATTTGGTTATAGGTGCCAATTAAATAAGAAAATAAATATAGATTTTTAAATAAATAGTTGCATAATATTAATATTGACATGAAAACCAGTGCTAGTGCTCCAAGACGTAAGATTTTAATTTAGATTTGAAGATATTGATGGATTACTCTTGGCGGAGGTAGAGGGGTATAGAATACCAAATATAAGGGGCGGCAAGAGAGAAGGGTTTATTATGAGAACGGGCAGCCTTGATGAAGAAGGTTACCTTGTGAAGAACGGAGTTGACGGCTAGGCGTATACAAGCGAACAAGGGAAGATATGTAGGGAGAAGCAGCAGAATGAAGTGATTTAAATGTCAAAAGTAGGACACTGTAAATAATAAGTTTATTAACTGGGAGCCAAAGAGCAAACAGGAGTTGGGAGGGAGACTTCAGGGGAGAGAAGGAAATTATTCTAGCAGCAGAATTTAGAATAGAATGGAGCAGGGAAAGATGGGAAACTGGGAGGCCAGTTAGAAGGACATTGCAATAGTCCAAGCAGGATAAGACATAGGCATGCATGAGGGTGTTAGCAGTGGCTGGAGAGAGAAAGGGACATATCTTTGCTACAACTGCTAAAAACTGTCGCTTTTTCCTTTGTAACATTGTCATGTGCTTGGAGAAGGAGAGGGCAGAGTCAAAAGTCAACCCCAAGACACCGTGCAGAAGTAACAGGGTTAATGATGACATCATCAACTGAGATGGAAAAGAAGGGAGAAGGACCAGGTTTAGGTGGGAAAATAATCAGTTCAGTTTTATCCAGATTTAGTTTGAGACAGCGCCGGGCCATCCAAGAGGAGATAGCCAGGAGAAAGAGATTTTAGTACTGACTTCAGGTGTTAGCGTAGGGGCAGATAAGTAAAGTTGGGAGTCATCTGCATATAAAAACAGGAGGAAAACAATAAAATCTATTAACTAAACATTTTTAAAGTGCTGTACAGTGTGAAACTGGAGTGTTGGGGTCCATCAGGAAAAGAATAGGGACCAACTGATATATTTTTGCACCACAATTTATACCATAAACTGACACGTTGAACTGCTCAGTGCCCAGTAAGCCATCAGTTTCGTTGGACAATACCCAGAAGCCTACATATGACTTTGTGTCTGCTTCTTCCTGGTTCACTGAGCAAGAGGAGCTCCCATAGCAGTATTGCCTCTAACCCCCTGTGGGCAGCCCTGTGACTTACAGTACCATCAGGAATATACCATGATGCAGTATTTTTAAATGCAACAGAAACCAAATGGGACCTGGATCCACCAGGAGATTTCTCTGTGCCCTAGTGGACTGGTCCAAAGGGATTTATTTAAATAACTGCTATGTCAATATAAACTGGATTTTGTTTTCACTGAGACAGGTGGTATCTAAAGCAAAATATCCAAAGCAAAATTTTTAAATTGCCCTACACCCCTTCCCAAACACACTGATTATCAATATCTTACTTCCACACATAGTCAGTGAATTTTCTGGTCATATCCTAGTGCAGTTCTTTCTTGTTTATTGAAGAAAGATACAATTACTTGGGCCTGGTGGGGCTCATTCAGGTTCAGAGGCCTCAGTGTGACCGGTATTGCACAAACCATGTAGTTATATCCCAACATCATGGGTGAAGAATGGGGAACATTCTGAGTGTAATTATACAGGGGATTATTCACTTAAGTGCAAATTCACCAGTCACAATAGGCTGTTACAAAGACAGTCACAAAGATAGTCACAATAGGCTGATACTGTTGCAGTTGCATCTTTATAATGAAAATATTGTCATAGTCGCGACTTTATTATGGGAAAATTGTTGCGACTTTATTATGTATATATATTACGCAGCGATTTACAGAGATTCATCATTCACTTCAGTCCCTGCCCCGTGGAGCTTACAATCTAGTTTCCCTACTCAGTCACACAAACATAGACAGATGTATGTTTTTTGGATTTTGGGAAGAAACTGGAGTTGTTATGTTTTTAATATTTCTCTTTAAATAGGTTTTGGATTTAGATATGTATTATCACACTTTAATCCTTTGTGAACATTCAAAGGCTGAATGAGTCATCCTAAAACATCACTTATTTGTAGAAGAATCCTCAAATATTTAAATTTGCTGTATTACAGAAAGTTGTGTAAGCAATTGTGTTTGTAGAATTATTTCCTGCTGTCTCTAGATATTTACAAGGAAGAAAACAAGTCTTCCCTCATTCTCACTCATAACTTTTAACAGTATTTTAGGTCCTCTTTAGTCCAGTCTTCAGATTTAAGGGACACTAATACATACATCTGAAAACCACTGTATTGATAAATACTGTTAGACATATTTAGTCTATGTTGTCTTTATTCATAGCAAACCATAGTCAAAATACCTTCCATTTTTATGGCTTGTTTAAATGAACCTAACAATGCACCCCAATGACTTATGGTTATTTTAGATACATATTCATTTTGCCGGGAGCAACTGTAATTCTGGCTTTTTCTCATTGCATTTTCTGTGTCCTGGACACCAAATGCTTTTCACAGGCAACAATTAGAGCATTTGCTCATAGCCTGAATTATTTGCAGTGCTGGAATCATGTAAAACAATCGTAAAATGTTACAAAAACTGTGCCCTGGCTGAAGGATTATAGAAAAGGGTATAATAAGTTACATAACCATTAGTAGGTAATGGTAAGAGAATAAAAAAAAATTCATCCACTTTAATATGTTAAAATATACAAACAAAATATAAAATATATGTTATGACCCCTCTAGTCACTTTGCATAATCCGCGTAATTATATGTATAGGGAGGGTGGAAGCATGGGTATCCTAAGTGCCCAACAAGCAGTCAATAGGGGGCGCCAGTTAGGGATAGTAACATTGCACATTCTACATAAGATACGCTTTCATTTGAAGACATAAAGACTTCTTGCCTCTCTACCCCAAAGGTTCTTAGGGGTTGCACTTCAAACTAGACCAGTTGAAGCCACGAGAAGGCACATCTCAGGAGGCTTTCTTAATGTATCAAGCACATAGCATCAGGCAAGAGACAGAATTGACCGGAGTCTGTAGCATGAAGCATCAGCGACAGACAAGTTCAAGGTTATATGACATATAAACAAGATCAACTGGATCAACTGATCTTTTAGTAGTTTTGCTGCCAAATCCAGTCATTTTTTAAGGTCTTTTATGGATCATATATCCTTGATTCTCCCTGTGTCTGATGGTACTTATTGTAGCCCCCTAACAACATGAATCATTCGAATTTTTTTGTTAAAACGTTACCAATTTTTAATTGGAATCATTTCATGTGAATTACATTTGTTTGTTGAGAGGCTTGTTTAATTTTGTGACTAAATGAAATTATACGGAATTTTTTCCAACAGGAATGTAACTGTTCATTTATTGTGCATGTTCAGAAAAGAAACTAGGGACTAGACCAGTTGCCTCATACAGGAAGCATCAACTACATGTTTACTACGCCTGATGACATCATTTAGACACAGCCGGAGCAGTATCTGTATGCAGGCTTTAAATTAATGCGAGGGGCAGATGGTGATGACATTCCATGGCTGACAGAATTAGGGGGATACAAATCCTAAACAAGTGTACCTTATTTTAAAATAATTCTAAACGTCTGGTGAGGATAAGTGCAGCGAGCATAAATTCAAATACGTTTCACTTTTTTTTTTCTGAGTTCTTAAATTTTATTTACAGAGAATGAAATGCTGTCACATTCAGTGACATTTGAGCTTTCCAAGCTTGTCAGCACCTTCTAGACTTTCAGGACCCCGTTGAATTATAGCGTTACCTGAAGGCATGTCACCACTTTTGTTGAATCAATCATTTGGCAAAATGCAGCCTATTCAAAGTTAGGCTTATCTTTAATTCATTTTTTAGCGTCCAGATAGACTGTAGTAAAGTGTACATTCACTCTGTATTCAACAAAGGCATTGTCAGTAAATCTAAAAAAAAATCAGCACTACCACTATGTTCGTAAACATACAGTAACAGTATTCAGCATTGTCCTGGCCAAGCAACTTCACACCTTCCACTCTTGTGTTTAAATATGTAAGTAATGCCGAAAAGGAATTCTCTGTAAAAATAATAGGGAACGCATTATAAACAGCACTTCTGTGCATGCCTGAACCAGCACTGGAATTTAATAAGACTGAAAATCAGTGCAGATGGCATCTGGATTGATGAAGATCATTATCTGAAAGCACCAAGCTGGGATCCCACAAGCAGTAAAGGAACCAGGTTGCTTGGCACTCAACCAGAAGATGCTATAAACGGGCCTTATTCATGAAAGGTTGAATAATCATATAAAGTCACATGAATTCACATTTATTCACCACTTCCCCATATGCTGGTATTTAGCAACCGGTGCAATGTGGAAAATCCCGACCAGTACTGATCCTGCACTGGGCGCTGGAATGGCTATTTATTGGTTTATAAGGAATAGAGAATTTGGAGCGTAGTGACCCAAAGTGATGAAAATTCACTTTGATTTCTTAACTTTTTTTTGAATAAGCCCTAATTGTCTTTAGGCCAATAGCGAATGCATTTTAGTATCTTAAGCATTTTTATTTTGTAAAAATGAAATGTTATAAATTTTAAGCTTTCTGAACCCATACTATTAAACAGTGTAAAACTGGGTTATTTTTTTTATTTTTTAGTCGGTGTATTTGTGCTACAGATCTGATGCAGTGCTAATTCGACAATGTACTAAACTGGGATTCCTAAAACAACAAACTGGAAATATCATATCATAAATGATACTGTACATGTTGCAATTTAAAATAAGTCCAGTTTTAAGCAGTCCACTAAAGGAGTCACTGACTAAAGTCCGAATTGTCGGTTAAAGGTGTGAATTCGCCAGCTAACGACGGCGGCCGCACGCTACCCAGTAGACGGCAACCGTGGCGACTTCACTATGGTAATATTGTTGTGATCACAGATTTGCTATGGGAATCCGCTGTTTAGTGAATAAGGAGTAGTGAATCAGGGCGTAGCTACCCCGAATTTATGAGAATTAACTTTGGCAGTCAGATTTTCACTTTAGTCAATAACCTCCTAATGGTATACTTTCAGCTAACACCCAAGTTCCTTTTTAATGAAGATTGTCATAAATCAGCAAACCATATTTTCTACTGTAAAGAAAATAATTGGTCTTTTTTATATCCATTTTGCTGAGTATACTTGGCGGTATGCAATGGCTCTTACAAATAAATAATGTAACATAAGATCTTAAATATAGCATACTTCATATTATATTATACTCATCATAATCCTATTCGCTTATTGCCTTAGGTGTCGTGTTTTTTTACCATTGGTATATTTTGATATCCTTTTGCGAAATATTTTTTTCTTTCAGCCTATTGCCTAACATATATACATTTCCTAACCGTGAGTAATTCATAAAAAAAATTGTAACTTGAGATAAATATCATTTCATTTTCAGGCCATGAACTGGAATCGATTCAAGAATGCACTAGATTGGTGTTTTCTACTTTTTAAGCGCATAAATTAAAAGAAAAAAAAAAACCCAAAATCTGTACTGTCAAAGGCAAGCATAAGAGGACAAACACAGGATTATCCTTTCGTTAAAAGGAATAGTTACCTAAGGTAGTATGTCTAATAGTTGATATGTACCAAATCCCACATCTAACATAGCTCTGCAATTCCTCCACAGTGCAGAATATCAGACATTTTAAAGTATGATCTGGGACTTGATATCAAAGTACTATGTTGGGCTTTAAGAAGACAAATTTTGAAACAGATGTGCAAAATAACTTAAACTAGTGATGTCTGGCCAAAAATGGGGTTTGTGCACTTAAAGGAGTACATCAAGGAACTACCGTATCTATTTTCTTCAGATTATTAACCAGACCTTTTCTAGGCTCAGTAAATCCAATTCGCAAGAGTTATTGCCTTTATTATTGACTGGGAAAATCTATGTAAATAATGTTTGTGCTTTTTATTTGTTAATGCTTCATTTTACAAAATTGGGTGAAGAATATAATTAGGAATAAAATTGAAAAAGGAAACTGCAAAGAAAATGACATGAATAACATTAATTAATAATTAATAATAATTCATTAATAACGTTAATAACAGTGGTCAAGCTGTTAAATTCATACTGATTGAACCAAATTATTAAAGGACAAATTAAGAAATATTTATAGAATCAGAACATCTATAGGGGGGGTTATTCTCTGAAGTCCGAATTCGATTGTCGAATTCTCAAACAAACAGATTCCCCATAGCAAATCCGTGACCGTGACCATTCTCCCATTGTAAAGTCGCGGCTGTGACAATTTTTAAAAGTTGCGACTGTGACAATATTTCCATAGTAAAGTCGCATTTGCTACAATATTCTCATTATAGAGAAGCGACTGCGGCAGCAGCAGTCCATTGCAACAGTCTTTAGCTGGTGAATTCACACCTTTACATTACAATTCGAACTTTAGAGAATAACCCCCCAAATCCAGACTGAGGTGAGGTCTAAAATAACTGGTAAAGTAAAATGAAATAAATTAGCTTGCGGGGAAAGGAAAGTTGTAAATCTGTCTACAAGCATATTGATTTCTTTAAAAAATGATTTGCAATCCAATCATTCTTCAATGAACTAAATAAAAAATGTGTGAGTGATGACTGATCAGAAAATATTAAATGCCAATGAATACATCAGCCAAAAACTGTATTGGGCATGATGGGAAATATTTATTCCTCAATCATTGATTAATTGTTGTTGTACTGTAGCTGTAGTTAGTATGTGTGTCTGTATGTGAGTAGCAGGATTGATTGATTTTGAATAATTGCTATTTTTTAGCAAACCAAAACAACTTCTTTTCCAGAAGTATCAGGCAATCCAGTTAGCCTCTAAACCAATGGTTCTCAAACTTTTTTTGCCGCGATCCATTATCTGTGACCGTGACAATTTTACAGTCACGACCGCTAAAATATTCACATAGTCATATGGGAACATTGTCGCGGTCACAACTTTACCATAGAAATATTGTGGTGACCTTACTATAGAATTATAATCTCAATTTAACTATAGAAATATTGTTGTGACTTTACTATAGAAGTATTGTTGCATTACAATAGAAGATATTGTCACAGTCACAACTTCACAATTGTATCAAAGATCCATGACAATTCCGAGGGATGTTGGGTGACCCCTGGAAAATTGTCATTCGACCCCAAAAAGGGTTGTGACCCCCAGGTTGAGAACCACTGCTCTAAACCATGAGATGAAGTCATCAACAAATTTTCCAACTTCACACGTGTTTTACATGGCTGTGATATCAATTACAGCATTAGGGACTGTTTTAGAGGCTGCTTTAAGGGGCTGATCTGAATGATTCCTGTAAAATATAAGTGATCAATCACTCCATGCATCATCACTCCTGTTCACCTGAAAAAAATTATTAATCTCAAAGCAGAATAATAATAATAAAGAACATTTCATCTTTGGGTGGCTGTCCACATTGGTACGGGAGTACTTTAGCCACTATTTAAAAGCTCTTTTTGTGCTTCGACAGATTCAAAGTGTAGTAGTGTTTAAAGACTAGAGGTCTACCATTTTGCAAGGTTATCAGCTTCTGGACTTCCTTGATTGAATTATCTCCTTGTGTTTGAATTTTGCATTTAAGTAATTAAGAGAAACCACAACTTGCAGCATCCCATGATTCTGGCAGTTTGGACATTTGGACATTAAACAGTTCTGTCTATGGAGAATTTGATGATGTTTTTGCGGAAGACTTTTTTTCACTGCATTATTGTTTTAGAGGAACATTCTTTTAAGACAGGGGTCGGCAAACTGTGGCTCGCTTGTCTCCTTCCCACCCATGAACTCCGACTCTACTTTTGATAGGATGTTGGCAGGTCATGTGATCCAGAGCATGCTCTCCTCCCCCTTTGCAGCTCCAGAAACATTTTTCACCAGTGGAGGAGGGAGTGAAATGGCTCCCTCCTCTGCAAAGATTGCTGACCCCTTCTTTACGATCAACAGGTAGTATTTTTCCAGAGTCATGTGTTTGGACTATTGGAAAAGCGTATTATCTTATTTACTTTACTTGACTTTAAGTCAAATGTCCTCCACTACTTAAAACTATAATGTGCAGTTATTTTATATCTGCTCTTGCAACTATAGTATTTTGGCAATAATGTCAAGAATTTTATTATCTAAAACAGATTTCTCAATCTAAAACTATTAAGCATAAGGGTGGACTTTCTGGAGACCATGATGTACAGTAATCAAACAGATGGAGGTCAAGTAACCCCAATAAATGATTGCATCAGTTCTGATGTGGCAGTTATGCTGTGCATTCAGTCCAAAAACATTCATGCCATTTAAAATAAATGAATAAAAATATATGAAAAATTGCTAGCTCTAAGAATGTACAAAATATACAGAATTCATCATGTCTTTCTTCATCCAGATTATGTCTATACCACAAGCCTGGCTGAGCATGTCTGGAAAATATTAGAAGTTAGGAATTGACAAACCACAACTGGACTTTGGTTAGTAACCAGATACATTAAAATGAAAAGGCATTTTAGCTATCCTTGTTAAAGAAAATAAATAAGTAAATAACTAAATAATGACTGTCCAATAAGAAAAGATAATGTTAAATATTCATGACCCTGCCCCAAAGGTCCATCCAGTCTCCTTTAAAATCAAATCTAAAGGGATTCCAACATGAAACCTTTTCATTTAGACAAATACCCATACTGCTTATAGTTGATCCAGAGTTAGCCTTTCATTTTATCCAGCATATCTTCTCTAGGAAATCTCATGGGCAGTAACTACTGTTTATCCACGTGTGTTATACAGCTTGTAGTGTTGCCTACATGCGAGGAAAGGCCTTAGATTTGGAAATGGACAGGGCTGAAATCATGGCCCTCCCACAACCTGACAAAATGGGGATCTGAAACATGATTTTACATCCCTGTTTACACTGAGAATGCCCACTTACACAGCTCAGTTCCCCATTTAAGCCATTATTTTCATTGAACAATACTCTGAAGACTACATATATCTGACTTTTTGGGTCCTCTTTGTTTGAGGAGCCAGTGGGGCTCCTCCACAGCAGGGCCCCATGTCACCGCTCCTGTTGGTGGCTCTGAAATTGGAGGGGTCAACAATAGGTGAAAAGAATTAAAAGAATAACCACATACAAAGAAGAAACCTGGATTGGCAAACAAACATTTCACATTGCATTGGACAAGGGCTATCTGAATAGCGGAGGTTGGATAGCAAAACTAGTAGTGATTGGACCTAGGTCTTATGTCTCATATTAAATATATTTTCCATTTATACTGCAGAACAGTATTCAGACAGGAATCAGCTCAAGGGAAATTCAACAATAATATTGTTAGAGGGTTAGTAACACACAACAACCAATCAATTGTTAGAAATCACTGAAATATATATAAAACTATATGTATAAAAAGGCAACCTCTGATTGGTTGATATGGGTTATTATACCCCCTGTAAATAATTACCTCTGTTGTTGAATTTTGTCAATAAAAAATAATTGTGCAGCATGGGATGAAACAGAATCTCTTCTGGATCCTGTGTGCTTAATAAATATTCATAGTTGGGTTGAGGTGCATTATAATAAACTAAAACAAATGTAGGAAGTGGAAATGGTTATACTCTATTTCCTACCAACGTTATAGTATTTATCCATAAGTATGGCTTAATATGTAATTATTGGGAACATGGCACTAGCGCTACCTAGTGGAGTTATGTATTAATGTAAAAGTAATATGATTCCTGTTACTATAGTTGGGAGGGAGATTCCTCAGTCTATAAATATAAGTGTTCAGGACGTGGGAAGTGTCTTTAGTTCCACGCCCTGCTCCAGGCTGGTTTATAGTCCCAGGGCCTTCCACGGGAGTTGGGGTGGGAATGAAGGATCCCTGTAAAAAAAATAAAAAGTTCCCCCTCTGCCAGAAAAGGGTAGTGATCCCTCCTAGGATTTCAGCAAAGTGTCTCAATAGGAGAAAGAGACTTAGGGGATATCCTGTGAGACTGGAGATGCCTGGACACCCTGGGGTGGAAAAGACCCCGGCATTGTCAGTCCTCAGAACACCAAGTTAAACACTATGTTTATGTCCAGAGGTTGGAATGCCCACACTGAGGAGTAACAACAGCTCCTGGGTCCTATTGCACTTCAGAAGGGGTAGCTATATACTGAATATATATCTATTCTAAGTCTATCTAAAGCTGCTTTTAGTGGATTGGAGTCCTCAGCTCCAGGGCTGGGTGCAGGGTGTAACTTAGCTATAGGCTCTGCAGGGTGGAGATTACCTTCAGGCAGTCCAGAGTGACTGAACTCCTGTGTCAGACCCTTTGAGAGTTACATCTCGCCAGGATTAAGGAAAATCCAGTATACTCAAGGGAGGGTAATTATACTCCAAAGTACCTGTTCAAGGAATGAATGTATGGATTAAGGATCTAATATTGTAAGAAGTGTGCTGAGCTCTAGAGCTCTATATATGTACTAATGTAAATAGTACATATATTTCTGTTGTGTGAACAAATCTCTGGCGACCTTTATTTGAATAAAGAGGTACAGGCACTACTCCTAATGTAAGCGGGGCCTATTCCCCTGAGATGACTGAGTGAGCTGTGGCTGTGTTTCCCTGAATGGAGGTATGTAATAGCTAAAGAAGTTAAAACTAGCGTTACATAAAATAAAAATGAATCATGATCAATGAACTGTAAATAGGAAACACTGCAACTGAAACTAATGGCAGGAAAAACCAGTGGATTCATCTGCCCTATGGAATGACTGCTTTTATATTTTCAATATACCCTCGTGTCTTTCCCAATGCATTTTAATATTCCGTCACTTTATTTGTCCAAACCACCTCTTTTTCCCCATGTGTTTATGACTCTCCCTGTAAAGAAGTGCTTCTTTATGTTGACTTTTAATTTTCCACCCTCCAAGAAATGAATAAATAAATGACATGCATATAGATTTAAAAGTAAAAGTGCCCATAATTATGTAAGGTTATTGAACCACATCTGGCCATGTGCTCACTGCAGGAGGATTTGGGCACAATCTGAGGCTTTATTGGAGACAAACAGCGGATGAGAGCCATTGTAGGTAAATATTACACACAAATCCCAAGCGAAGACTCAAGGGACACTCAACCCTCATCATGATTAAGGTTCATAATATATGAACAATACAATGCAAACTGCCCCTTTGACCTTGACGTATCTTTTCATCTAAGTGGACTTTGCGTTATGGTTGCTCAATCTGCTGCAGGTGCCTTAAACATTCTAATCATCATGGCTGGTGATAACCTATGTGGAATAGTAACTCCTTAATAAAGGGGTTTTAGAACAATGCCTTCAATGTTTCCAAACTGTTTAAATTATGAACATGGGTAACACTGCATCAACAATTATTTTATACGTATTCATTCAGAGGCTATAGTTCCCCCTTAAATGAAATGAGATTAAAGGGTAACTATCACGGCCATATAACTTTACATTTCCAGTCCTTGCTTTCTTCTCATTTTGTATGGGAGTTTTATCAAATCTGCGCACCAATCAAATGGTTGACTGTGTTGGCTTCTGTGTCTGATACCTTGACACTGTATCATCCCACACATGATTATATTTTCAGTTATTTATATGTTAGTAACAGAACTTGGCCCTTAAGCAGATTTAGAGAGTGTAATTATGGCATATTTTCCTGACTGTTTAATGAATACAGGCTTAGGTAATTATGGACTATAGCATGTGTTGGCTGCACTAAGAGAAGGTTTAAGAGTACCCTACCTCAAAAAAGAACATAGCCAAATAACTGGGTTGTTCACATTCAGCTTTCTTCGTGCTTTGGCAAATTCTACACAAATGTTCTTAGACTGGAGAAGTGTAACTTTGCAAATAGTAAGTTATTCAGCCCTTGCTACTGCTTGATTGATTGTTCTTCTTGAATCTTTATAGTCACTTCTATATAATTAATACAAATATATCCAGCTTACATCTTTACAACCCACTTCATCCCCTAACAGGCAATTTAGGTATAATCACATTAATTACATATAAAAAGGCAACTAAAAAAACTACATTAGAGAAAACAAACTAAACCAAATACAAGAACAAATGTATCTGTCAGTCAAGGAGGGGGATGAAGCTGACTTCATTTCTGCATTTACAAAAATTTCTAACATCTAGATTTGCCATGAAAATATTGTATAGGAAGCAGGGGATCCTCTGAGCTAAAAGTATTCAGTTAAGTACTAACTAATATGAAACTAAGTTTTCCTGATTTTCTGGTGCACTGCTATTGCAGCATGACAAAGGGAAGCTTAAATTGTAGCTCCTCCTCCATAGTTGCAGTAAACCTGATGGGCAGCTGGGTGGGATTACTCTGGAATGTACAATGTAACTGACTGATATGCAGCTGGATGGGAAATGAGATGTAACTGACAGAGAAGTGGTCCAAGTGTGGTCAATGAAAAATCAAACTAAGGGGGTAACTGGGCAAGTAACTGAGTAATGTAATGGTTGCAAGTTGTTGGTTAACTAAGCAATGTGCAGTCTAACACTGAACCATGTTATAGAGAATTAAACAGTCTTTTTGACTGATAACAGGGTTGTCTACCGAGTAAGGGGTAAAGCAGTGAGGCCCAACCATTTTTTGGTCTGACGGCCACATATAAAATTGTGACATGCGTGTTACGGACCGCTTCAAAGTCACAACTTTTAAAATCGTGACCGCGACAAGTTTTAAAGTAACAACTGTGACAATTTTCTATAGTAAACTCGTGACTGCAACAATATTCTCATTATAAAGACGTGACTGCAACAGTAACAGGTTATTGCGACTGTCTTTACCTGGTGAATTCACACTTATACGCAACATGTCAATTTCAGAATTCTGGCCACGGCTGGATAGCACGCGTCGTGGGCCATAGGTTGGGCATCACTGGGGTAATGTAACTTACTGGCAACTGGGTGAGCTATTGAGCAACAGAGAATACCATTTCTGTGCCAGAGCAAGATTTCTACATGAAACAAAATGGAAGGAAACCCCCAGTTTTAAATATAGTAAATGTACTTATGTTTTGTACATACATATGTGAATGTAGCGGCTAGACATCTCTATAGTAACCTGTATTTATCAGGGGTTAAAAAACGCATTTGTGAATAGCCTCATTCCGGTACTTGTAAGTCTCCATTTCTGTTTCATCTGACTTAAATTCACACAGAAATAATGATGGTTGGTTGGCTCGGTTCCATGCACCACATCCAGAGAGAGACATTTCATACCGCTATGTGGAGCTGAACTTCACTGGCTAAACTCTACCGGTGGGAGAGGGGAATAGTCAATCCAAATGCAAATGCCTGGGACTTTCCATAGAATATTCTTCTCACAGACCTAAACAAATAAAGTATTCCTTAACTACAAACAGAAGGCCGCCATAGCTAAAAAAACAAACCGCTCACTTCAACTGGAATGAAGATTTTATCCTTTACATTTCTTTGTGACATCAGTTACAGATTTTTTTAAATTAGAAGGAAACAGTATGTCTTTATTGTTTCGTATCCATCACATAGCAAGCATTTTAATATGTTTTCATTTGGATTTCATATTTCTTTCAGAAAATCTGGGCTGCAATGGTGGTAAGTTAACTAGAATTTTAAAATAGGACATTGTAGCCTTGCGTTTTCATGAATAGAGAACTTTTTAAATTTCACAGATATAATATGTAAAATTGTTTTATGTGTCACTTCAATGGATCTGACACCAGGAAATGAAGGGTGAAACAAGATTATTAGCCCTGAAAAGAAAAATGATTTACTTTATTTCAGCAAAGAGTATATTGCATTGTATGCTTATATAATGCTTTTTCCTAATGCATCAATGCAGGCACAGCAGTACTTCCTCACTTCCCTACTACTCTTGTTACCCCCACAGCCCCCCTCCCACTCTGTGCTACCCCCACAACCCCCCCTCCTACTCTTGCTACCCCCACAGCCCCCTCCCACTCTGTGCTACCCCCACAGCCCCCCTCCCACTCTGTGCTTCCCCACAACCCCCCTCCTACACTTGCTATCCCCATGGCCCCCCTCCTCCTCCCTTCTTACTACCCTCTCCCAGCTCCTCTGTTGCCGGCTGCCAGTGCTGTAGCGCTGAGTTTAGCGCTACAGCACAGACAGCCGGCTATAGCGATTCCTCTCCCCAGCACTAATCAGTGCTGGGGAGAGGAATCGCTATAGCGCTCAGCGCTATAGCACAGGCAGCCGGCAAAGTTGCCAGCTGTCTGTGCTATAGCGATTCCTCTCTCCAGCACTGATTAAGCTTCCCGTCACTCACAGGAAGCTTAATCAGTGCTGGGGAGACCCTCCTCCATTGCCGGCTGTCAGCTCAGCTTTACAGCACAGCAGACAGCCAGCAACGGAGGAGGTAATTTTGCAGTGGGGAAACGCGCCCCCCCTTTAGGGAGCCTCGCGCCCTCCCTGGGGGATGCGCCCCACTATTTGAGAACCGCTGGTCTAAGCAGACATTAATTACTGTTATTTACATGCTTATTTAACAGTTGACATAATGTCTGTGATTTAGGGCAAGAGTTTCCTTTTATACTGTATGTAAATAGATCCAGGATAACCAGCCTGCTACTTCACTGCAGATATTAAGATTCCCTGCACTTATTATGTACAAAGCAAACCTAAACCTACGTGGGTAGTATGAACCTTCACAAAATTATACCCGTTGCACATACAAAGAAATTAGGTATTGCTAGACCTATTAAAGTATTAGTTAAAGCAGTTCACAATAGCTCCTCCCCCACACCCCTTTAAATTAACACCTAGATTTATAATAAAACAAACACATTGTTATCCAGGGTTCAGTCATTTCCTTAACATGTGTCTGTTTTTATTGCACCTCTCAGGGAAACTCTGCGAATGAACCATTTTCCCAGGTATGTGTCGCGCTACACAGTGCAGCCGATATCCTGGAGTTCATTTAAGGGGGAATTCACCATTGTGCGAAGTGAGCTCCGAATCCTTCGGCTCCCTTCACACAGACTGTTATGCGCTCGCTGATGTCCTGCAATCGAACATCAGCGAGCGCTTTAAAGGGATTCCAGTCTCGGCGAGATGACTCGAGTGGTCTCGCCGAGACTGGAATCCCTTTAAAGCGCTCGCTGATGTCCATGTGCAGGAGATCAGCGAGCGCATAACAGTCTGTGCGAAGTGAGCCGAAGGATTCGGAGCTCACTTCACACTATGGTGAATTTAAATGTGGTTGTAATAGTAATCCAGATTTTACATGCTTTATAGTACTCCAAATTAAGTCATCAACTCTATCGAGGAAAAAAAGATCAGGGTTGTTTGGGTTTTTATACAGGATGTCAGTTTTACTATTTTTCAGCTGTTAAAGGGGAAAAAATCAAATTAAACATTTCATTTCCCAAAGCTTTGAACAGACTGATCTTTCTGTAAACGTGAGCGAATACTTTTTTAGTTTTACCAGTAGCTGGGAACCCTGATCCAGACCTATAAAATGATATATGTTCAGCATTACAAGCGCTAGACTTCTAAAGATAATAAATGACTAGTTCATTTTTAAATGACCTCACTTTTTATAAACCATTGTTAGTGTACATTTGCGCTAGTAAATTAGTCACCTTTAACTTCCAGGATTGAGAGAGAACCTTGTGTTTGGATTAGACTCAATATTCTACTTATGTTCTGTAACACACAGCCACTATCCATATATTGAGGTGTTATTGCATTTTGTTATGTAGTTAGTGCAGTCTCCATGAGAATGATCCAAATATTTCTACCCTCATGTTATAAAATGTTCCTATTATTGTATTTACCCCATGTTTTATATAGATTATTGGGCTTGGCTCCTGTTACAGTTTTATTTAAGTTCTTTTTATAATATTGAGTGCACTTTCGGTTTATCACGGACTTTGGGATTTGTGCCCCTTGCTGTTATATTCAATTCACTGTTACACTAAGGTCGATATTTTTTTTAAATTCAGAAAAGCCGTTTGCACTTTTCCGAGTTTAATAACTCGGGAGAAGGCTTTGAAGTTTCTCGTGGTAAGTATCGATTGAGGCAAATCTCGCAATACTTACCGGGAGAGACTTCAAAGCCTTCTCCCGATTAAACTCAGAAAATCCAAAATGGCTTTTCCGAGTTATTAGGGTTAATTATTATACTAATTTTCCTGGTGGGGGTGTTTTCTGGCAAAAATGTTTGTTCACTTTTTTAGGTTTTTCACACCTGACGAAGGGGTTAACCTCTGAAATGTTGTGTCTTCCGTTATCTGCAATAAATGGAGTTTCTCCCCTTGTCATGCAGTTGAGCAACTGTCTGTGTAACATATATTTGTTAGGGCATTTTCACCATCTAGGAATGCTGGGAGCTTAGCAGTTATAATACAGGTTTAGGTTTAGCATCCCTACACTAATGTTATGGAAAACATAAGAAGTTTGTTAAAGAAGATTGTAGGGATTTCACTCACTTGCTGCGGTAGTTTTTCCAATAAACTAATTTCCAACCGGTTTCTCTCTTAAGAAATAGTGTTTATTTACAGAAAATCCAAAAATGAAACAGAAATTCAGCCTGACTTGGCAAAAATAACATAAAACAAATAACATCAGTTTTCCAGTCTTTTCTCACAAAACATGAACCTCTTAGTCCACAAATCTCACTCCACAGAGTCCCAGTGGTCTTTTCACTAACCACACCTCAGCACAGCTAAACACACACTGAGGGAGAGACTCTCCTTCCTAGCTAACTTGTGCTTCTTTTAAAACTTGCACAGGTGCTGTAATTTAGACAAAACCTGAGATGGAGTGTAGGAGTGGCCTTCCCACCCAAAACTCTTCAGCCACTCCTAAACCCTGGGCCCAAATTCCAGTTTAAAAAAACTACTGACAGTTTAACCCTGTCAGTCTCTAGTATTCCCAGGGTTTTTATGTTTTATGCCAGAGTTGACAGGAGTCTAAACGGCAGATACACTCCCTCTTTTACTTTTCCATACACCTGTTCACATATCCCCCCCCCCCTGCCCAAAGCCATGGGGTTGGGCACTGTCACCCATCATACAGTGCACTCTTGAGAGGGCATCTGCATTTATATGTAATTTCTCTGGTCTGTGCTCCGCTGTATAGGAATAATCCTGTAAGGCTAAGAACCATCGAGTAACTCTGGAATTATTCCCTTTGTGTTGACTCATCCACTTCAATGGGGCATGGTCTGATATTAACCTAAATTTCCTCCCCAACAGGTAATATCTTAACGATTCTAGAGCCCACTTTATAGCTAGAGCCTCTCTTTCTACGATGGAATAATTTCCTTCAGCAGGAGAAAGTTTCCTACTTAGGTATACTATCGGATGTTCCTCTCCATTAATCTCCTGGGACATTACTGCCCCTAACCCTATTTCAGAGGCATCTGTCTGAACAATAAATTCCTTGCTGAAATTCGGTGCAACTAACACTGGTTGGCTGCAGAGGGCTTTCTTTAACTCTTGGAAAGCCTTCTCTGCCTCTGCGGTCCACTTCACCATGACAGATTTTGTTCCTTTTGTCAGGTCAGTTAAGGGAGCTGCAATGGCCGAAAAATTTGGGACAAATCGGTGGTAGTATTCTACAATTCCTAGAAAGGCTCTTATTTGCTTTTTAGACAATGGACGAGGCCAATTTTGTATAGCCTCTACCTTGTTTAACTGTGGCTTTATCAGACCTCTACCCACAATGTAGGAAAAGAAAAAAAAAATGATTTCATAGTTTTGAATATTTTCATTACTATTTTAATAAGTACGTATTGGAGCTCACATACTTCCTTGTTTGACAGATAACCGAGAAATTTTATTTGGATGGATTGTTCCACTTTGTGTCCTCTTACATGGTACTGCCCGCGTGTTTATATATGGAGATTGGACTG
>WMED01003268.1:0-22526 GCA_019650415.1 Pipa parva
CAGATAGATAGATACAGATAGATATAGATACAGATAGATAGATACAGATAGATAGATAGACTTATACAATATTCATTGAGGTCTATTTATAAAAGTCTATTTTTATTTTAATTATTAAATAGTGAATTTTTGAGGCTAACGTAAATGGAAATTAACAGCAAAATAAATCAAATTGGTCTTTTTAACCTTCCCCCAAAAAAGTTATTTTCACCATTTCTGCTGAATTTCACTGGAAAAAATGCATGATTTTCCCCCATGTGCTAAATACTGAATTTGTGAATGTTATAAATAAATCTAAAAGAAAGAAAATGTTTTTTTTTCCCTTAATTTAAAGTGATACAATTACTGTTTCTACTTTTCTATTGATTTTGCAAAGATAAAAACTGCCTTTTACATAAAATTAGAAAAAGAAAAATCAGGGGATAAAACATAATAAACAATTAAAAAAAAATCTCTTTTGGACTCATTTCAGCGCACTGGCATTTTTTGAAAAGATTTTGATGCAATACATAATGGTTTTGCAATTTCCATCTCACACCTGTCCCATAGGGAACAATGCTGACAGATCAGGGGAAGGATATGGTGAAGAACACAAGGATATGTGGGTAATCTGGAAACACCCAGGGAAAAGAGAACAGTAATGACAATTTGCAATGAAAAAATAAATACTAAACAGAAACAATAGTCAAAAGTAATGTGAAAAGTGATGCATTGTTTCTATGTTTTCTATTCTTAGCTTGTTATGTTCTGGGGATAAAAAAAAATAGAAAAGAAAATTTCAGTTGAAATTCTCTGTTATTATTGCTGCATTTTAATAATGCCAGTTCAACTGAATTTCAACTGGATTTTCTTATTTTCACTGGCAGCTGTTCCATAGGGAATAATGGCTGGTAGATATCTGCAAGGCAAAAATGAAAAGTCGCAGTGGAAAGAAAGGTCATCAGCGAGCAACAGTAAAGTGTTTACTATTGGCTGAATTCTGGAAAAGTGTTTTAATGTTAACATACACCGTGATTTACCACTTTTCTGCCATTTCGCTCTTTTACAAACAACCCCCTGTGACTATGACAAACAACCCCCCAAAAATATGTGTTACTTTGAGGCAGAGAGAAGGACAGGCCTGCTCAAGTTACAAGGCAAATTTCAGTCACTGCAAACCCTATACTATAGGGTCTATAGTTCTGTCTTTCACATCAGTAATACTCATATTCCTCAGATTTTAATGTGTTAGTAAAATTAGTGATGATTGAACCTGATGGCACTACTTTTAAATATATATATAAACAAATATTTCCCAGGAATGGTGAACGAACTTTCCTCACTTGGAAGTAGTCGCTGTTTCCCAAGGTACTTATGTCAATGTACCAGATGAAATCCACAATTAGCAAGGTAGGGAAAACAGCAGAAAACAGTAATGTGCCACCTAGTGAATTTATTGGTGTGCTGCATTACATGTTTTAGGCCAAAGCCCTTTATCAAATGACCATAAATGGCTTTTTCCCACCTTGCTAATTGTATGTGTATATATATATATATACTGTATATATATATACTGTATATATATATATATATATATATATATATATATATATATATATATACACAGTATATATGCGCCACACATAAAAACAAAAAAATCCATGCTGTGTAAACCTATGGAGCTACCTTGTTCCAGTCACACTAGCATATTAGCATATGACACGCATACGTTGCTTACAGAACTCTGGCTGTACACCATGAACAAAATGTGGCCAGATAGGAGGAGCTGCGAATGCTGAAGGAACCTTCACAATGGAGTTGGGTAAGTACAATAGAAATGCGCGTCTAGAAGATACGTTGGACTAAAATATGCCGGTGTATTTTTTAGAAAGCACGTTTCTTAATACGCGGTGCAAAAAGGCTGTGTATGAACCTACCCCAACACAAATATTAATGCTGGAAAAGATTGTCACCTTCTTTTTTTCCCATGAACTATTTTAGTGTAATTCTTCTGAACCATGTTTAAATCTTGTTGATAGAGACATTTTTAGTTGCTGGAACAAATTTCTATAACCTTTTAATAAAGATAATATCTAAATCTTGAAAAATGTTCACTGGGGGAGTTCACTCAGAACAAAGCAGATATGTGCATACTGACTGTAGTTCCTGCCAACCCTGTATCAAAGCCATTTTATTCTAATTGATTATGTTGCTAACCAGAGATGGTTCTGAAAAGTCCTCTGGAATCTTCCATACTGCTTATTTGTTTATTTCCCAGATGGTAAAAGAATGCCAGTAGCTTCAAGGTAAAGATCCTCTAAATCTAATAAGGTCCTGTCACTAACCCAGGCTATGATTTACAGTCTCTTTGTATCCTGGCATGGAGTGCTGTGTTGTGAAGATTGCTGTATATAGGAGATTTCTAATGTCTTCTAAGGTGTATACTTTGTATATAGGAAATGTTTCAGGACTTTTAATTCCCTAAAATGTTTTTAATTGAGGATTAATACCAAGTAAATTGATAGTAGGCACAATTTAAAGATTAGACATTCACTGGATTGGGAATAATGAAAGCTCCTCCTTACACTTCCTTCTCAGAGATAGATTAATGTGAGACAGAATCATCCAAACATTCTTGCTGTTCTCTGTTGATCTGTTTGTCTGGTTTATATCACAGGTGTCATTGTTTTTCCAGAGGACATAACTTTACACTGTTCAAGTGGGTTATCTGACTCCACCTGTTTTTCTTTAGCTTCTTCTTAAATCTTTCAACTAGATTGATTTCTAATAGAATCACCAGGTAGAGCATAAATGCCATGGAGACACTGATGATGCTTAGGTCTTGCTGACTTTAACAGACTGGATTTAAGGAGAATTGAACACCTGAATGAAAATGGCAAAATAAAATGCACAATGTTTTTGGCATCCAAATACCAACATTTGCAGCTGCAGAGATTCACAAAACTGGGAAATTAGGAGAGATATACAAAACTTGTGTAAATTTTCTTACTGACAAAGACATGAACAGTTTATCATTTTAAGGGTAGGTTAATTTTAACATTGAGAAATAGAATATCCAAAATAAAATCCAGAAAAACATGGAGTAATTTATATAAATGTATTTGCATTTTGCAGTGAGAAATAAGTATTTGATCCCTCTGGCAAACAAGACTTAATACTTGGTGGTAAAACCCTTGCTGGCCAGCCCAGCAGTCAGACGTATTTGTAGTTGATGATGAGGTTTGCGCACAAGTCAGGAGAAATTTTGGTCCACTCCTCCTTGCAGATTATCTCTAAATCATTATGATTTTGAGGCTGTCACTTGGCAACTTGGAGCTTTAACTCCCTCCAAAAGTTTTCTATGGGATTAAGGTCTGGAGACTGGCTAGGCCACTCCATGACTTTAATGTGCTTCTTTTTGAGCCACTCCTTTGTTGCCTTGGCTGTATGTTTTGGGTCATTATCTTGCTGGAATACCCAGCCACGACCCATTTTTAATGTCCTGGCGAAGGGAAGGAAGTTGTCACTCAAGATTTTATGGTACATGGCTCCATCCATTCTCCCATTGATGTGGTAAAGTAGTCCTGTGCCCTTAGCAGATTAACACTCCCAAAACATAATGTTTTCACTTCCATGCTTGAAAGTTGGGACAGTGTTCTTTGGGTCAGAGGCAGCATTTCTCTTCCTCCAAACATGGCAAGTTGAGTTAATACCAAAGAGATCAATTTTTGTCTCATCTGACCACAGAATCTTCTCCCAATCACTCACAGAATCATCCAAGTGTTCACTGGCAAACTTCAGATGTGCATTCTTGAGCAGGGGGACCTTGTGGGCACTGCAGGATGTTAAACCATTACGGTTTAATGTGTTAACAATGGGTTTCTTGGTGACTGTGGTCCCAGCTGCCTTGAGATTTTTAACAAGTTCCCCCTGTGTAGTTTTAGGCTGATCTCTCACCTTCCTCATGATCAATGATAGCCCTGGAGGTGATATTTTGCATGGTTCCCCAGAGCAATGTTGATTGACAGTTATTTTGTATTTCAATGTCGATTGAGTCATTTGTTTTTTTTTCCATTTTCTTACTATTGCACCAACATTTGTCTCTTTCTCACCCAGTGTCTTACTTATGGTTTTGTAGCCTATTCCAGCTTTGTGCAGGTGATCTTGTCCCTATGATCTTGTCCCTGACATCCTTAGAAAGCTCTTTGTTCTTGCCCATGTTGTAGAGGTTAGAGTCTGGCTGATTAATTGAGTTTGTGGACAGGGGTCTTTTATAAAGGTGACTATTTAAGACTGCTGTCTTTGCAAATAAATTTATATAACTTATACAATGTGTTTTTCTGGATTTTATTTTGGATATTCTATCTCTCAATGTTAAAATTAACTTATCCGTAAAATTATAAACTGTTCATGTCTTTGTCAGTGGGCAAACTTACAAAATCAGCAAGGGATCAAATAATTATTTCCTTCACTGTACACATTTAATTGGATGTACTAATGTACTACTGTTCTTGTAACCAGGCTGCACATAAAAAGAATATCTGCTCTTTATGTCAAAGTGAGTAAAGTACAGTCCCAGGTTCCTGTGATCACAAACTCATGTTGGACTAACTGGTTAACAGCTAAGGAGCTTCAGCACCTGTAGTATTTCATCACTTTTACTTGTGTCTTCAGAAATCCTGGGAGATTTCCTCCCCCCCCCACACACACACATGAAGGAAAAATCTAGGAATGAAGGCCTCACTGACTAAAGACTGAATAGTCGTGTATAGCTCTGAATTCACAACTATTTGCCACTTCCCCATGTTCAATTATTGAGCAAACTCTGTGAAGTGGTGAATACACAAGCAATTTTACATACACATGTAACCATAAGCTACAAGGTCACGCCTGTCCATATTTTAAACTGTAAGCTACTAGATTCATCTCGCATTATATATGTCAGCTATTGTTTTTCATGCTCACATTGGATTAATTGGTTATAAATACAATAGAATAAGAAGCTATGGTTGTAACAGTTTAGGTGAACACTAATTTATTCTATACCATAGCAAAAGGTATAGGATATATTTTTCTAAGTATAAACATAGAAAAATAAATACATTAACTAAATAAGGGCAAGACCCCATTATGCTAGCAAACAGTATCTCGAGAGTCCTCAGTCACTTAACCTGAAGCTCAGACGACCACTTTCACTATTGTCAGCAGGTGCTTCACCTTGATCTGTGGATGTTTTTTTCTTATGGTAACATACCTACTGACAGAAGTAAAAGGGGTCACCAATGGGTACTTCAGGTAAGTGAACGTGGTTCTCTGGAGGCTTTTTGCTGGCATTACTTCATGTATTGGCACATGTGAAAAACTGTGAGTGTGAAAAAACACACAGTGGTGCCTTGTCGTAATGGGAGAAATAATTAACGAACCAATGTTCAGAGAGGTCTAGTAAACCCCTAGCAAGCAATCAGCAGTTAGCCTTCCCTTGTATAGGAGAGCTAGAATAGTGAAAAACAGCCTCTAATTCAGCGGTTCTCAACCTGGGGGTCGCATGACCATCCCAAAGGGGTCGAGAACCACTGTAGAGCCCGGAAGTGCTTGCAGGTCCCTTTTTACACACGTGTATGTGATGATGTTTTGCCTGAACGTCACCACATGACGCGTGTACGTGATGACGTTTCACCCAATGTCATCACATGATGCACGTATGTGATGACGTTCAGGCGAAACATCAGGCCGCGACTTCAGCGCCAGGGGTCGCGGGTCTCAAAAGGTTGAGAACCGCTGCTCTAATTGGTTGATGTGGGTTGCTAAGCTTCAGTAAACAATTGTCTGTTACTAATTGACACTCAAATTGATGTACACAGTTTCATCTCCCTTTAACAACCTTTTGTTTTTGTTTTGGCAGACTCAGAAGATGTTTCATCCAGTGACAGAAAACTTTCCAAATCTCTCAGCCAGAGCAAAAAACGCAAGAAGAGACGGCACAGGTACCCCAACATCATGTTTGAGGGGAATAGGCCCAAAATAAAGTTCGTCGTTTTCACAGGGATTAAGGGAGCAACAGATCATTCAGGTCAGATGATCTATATGATAGTAAGACTATCAGAAGCATGCTAAGTACATTGCATAATATATGGACAGATGCAGGAAACAGCATGGTATATATTTAATATTGCCATCTATCATTTTAATAGACACATTCAAATACAGTTTGTGTTAAGGATCCTTGGTAGACAAACGGGGTAAAGAAAGAGAAGGTTCTAAAATATTGGCTGGTTAAAAAAATGAAAAACATAGTATGGACATGGCAAATTCTGTTCCAACTGCGTATGCTGTAAATAATATAAATGCCAATCAGACACCTCCTGTAATATTTGCTGTCAGAAGCCACTGCCTATTTCTCTATATTCTTTCTTACTTTCTGTCAGATCCATAACTTCCCATGTACCTCTGCAGTCAAGGTCTGGCTGCCTTCGTCATGTGATATCATATGATCCTGAAAGAATTCCTAGTATCACTACTTTCTATGCTTTCATTACACTTGAACAGTCGCCCCTCCAACAGAAATGTGCCTGTTTATTAGTCACTGTTCAATAAACACTCATAACAATGTATTTTATTTACATCTCTTTTCAGTTTATAAATACTTTGTTATAGAAGCTCCTACATTATGCCACCTACTTCCTCTTCAAAATTAGAAAAGATATAGCTGCACACTACTTGTTTTTGACTAGGGAACAGAGTGTATTCCAGCAGGTGCACACATTCTAAGGATGCTGTGGCAAGCATCGTGTAGTGAAATCCAAGTAGAAATGATAGGATAGCACACTGCTGAATATTTTATTCGGGTATCACACAATTTATTGCAGCCACAGGTGTACTAGTGCTCAATGTTTTGGGGGTGCGTCTCCCTTCATCAGGATGATGAACTTAAAGTGGTGAGATCTGACTTAATATTAAGAGGTTTTGAGCTCCTGCATCACATTGTTCTCTAAGAATACAAAGGCATCCATTTTGCTGTTTCAGACATGCCCCTCCCTCTCTCAGAAACTCACACATTAGAGTATGAAGCACTGGTTTTTATAGAGCCCTATCTGTGTATTAGTGTATGAGAGAAGGAGGAGGCATGTCTAAACCAGCTAAATGGATTCCATGTAGTGTTAAGGAAAAATGCAATGCATGAAAAAACTGGATCTCAGTGCATTAAGTTTTATTGCGTTCTTACCTATCAATTTAATAAGGGATTAATTAAAAGTATAGTTCTTTTTTAAATTGGACTGAGGCCCTGTAAAGTCTGGTTAAGCATCTTGTAAAGTCTTGTTATGATAAGTCTTACCTTTAGCTGAAGGTACCCTACCCTGACCAGAAATATTCCTGTCTTGTGAGTGTGGCAGGTAAACATTGATTTTTAATAAAGGCCCCAATAAAGCCAATAATGGACTAAAGCATCCTATATTGGGAATGGAAGTCTCTCATAGAAGATGTGTGTAGATGTTGATTTAGCATTTTAGAAATAATAAGGAAAATAACATAAGAATAGGTATTACAGATAGAAAAAAACTTGGGAACAATACTACTAGCATTTGAAGTAATAGACTATGGTCACGCAATGTCGAAAGCAGTAGATGTGTAAAATGATTCACATTGTGTCTATGTGTATGACTTACAATCCCAATGTACATGCTCTTGGTTTGCTCTTGCTGTTTTATTTGCACAGGGGTAGAACAATAGGGGTCAAAGCAACTGGGCCCTAGTCCCTAGGGCAGTGATGACTAACCAATGACAAGAAGTTTTTGCTGACATGCATCATGGCGTTCAGTAGGAGAGTTGTCCCACCTTCAAAAAATTATGGATTTTTCTCAAAGTGAGACACCACCTGAGTTATGCTCTGTTTTTGGCCAAATTTTGACACACAGCTCAAAAGGCTGGTTATCACTGCCCTAGAGAGACGATCCCTTCACCTCGCTCCAACCCCTCTATGGGCCTGCAGTGTCTGCACCCATAATATAAAATATTCCACCATAGTCTTTAATAATGAACAGAAACACACACATAGATATAACAATAAGTCATCATTTTTAGAGAGTTTATCTCATAGGGATTAACATACTTATTACATAGTGTATGTGAGTTTGAGATTTTTTTTTTGTAGGAACAGCATAAACATGCAGTTTGTGTATACCTGTTTATGCAGATTGTTATTGCTCTCTCAGGACGATCTTCACTTCCTACCAGCTGGAAGAACTCGAGAAAGCGTTTAATGAGGCCCACTACCCTGATGTCTATGCTAGGGAGATGCTAGCTATGAAAACGGAACTCCCAGAGGATAGGATACAGGTATGATGCATTGTCTTATAGAAATACTACCATCCAGGGCACTCTGCTGTCAAGCAAAAGGTTAATGAAGAACTGTGTGGGGATTTAACAGCCAACAAAATACTGGAATATAATTAAAACATTCCTAATAAATGCTATGGTACATCAACAGGCTTCTTAAAAAATCCTGCCTAGTTTGAAGTTTCAAATGTGAACATGTTTGTCTGTTGGTTGGGGCTGTGCCTAATTATACATAAATGGAAAATCACAAATTTTGGCAAGGGGTAGTACTGATCCAGCTAGCAATAACCCCTAGTGCAGGGGGGTAGGCAACCCCTACTCTGGTAATTTCATTATTATTGGTATATTTTATTTTTGTTTTCTTCTGTTTGTTGTAACAGGTAAAATTGAAATAAGATTAAAACTTTTAAAAGTCTCTAAGATTTGTTATGTTTTGTGGCTCCAAACTATTTTTCTTTAGTGGAAGAGGGTACAAAATGATACTCTGGGAGTTGTAGTTCTGCATAAATATATAACAAAAGTTTAAGCATGCTAACATTCAAAGAGAGATTTTTGAAAATCATAATATTGAACTCTGCTGAAATCTCAGTTTGCATGAATTCTGTTTTACTTTTCTTGCTTGGTTCATGACTTACATAAAAGTGAGGCACTACTAGTTCATTTATTCTGTTCTCATCGTGACATCATTCAAACTAGTATAGAGAGAGTCCCCTAGGGGAGTGGGTAAAACACTTCCTCCTTGAGTAGGAAAAGACCGCTGTTCCCACGGTACATCCGTCGTAGTACCAGTAGTAGCCAATATATCCGAAAAAAGGGAAGCAGGCAAACCAGGTAGTGAACTACCAAACAATTTAATAACACTATTAAATTGTTTGGTAGTTGACCATGTGGTCTGCCTGCTTAACTTTTTTCAGATATATCATTCAAACTAGTGCCTATTTGTATCCATTCTATCAATGACCAGTGTACATAGACTACAAATCCATCCCTTATTTAGTAGATATTCATTGAAAGGGTGCAGTGGCAGTTGAACGGGTGTCAGTTGGAATTAAGAGAAGTGACTCTTAAATAGAAAAGTGGGGTGATGGTTACGTTAAATTATCTGTCAGAACTAGCTGTTTTTAGTTATTAATTACAGGAAGTTTTATGCAACTTTTAGTGCTACTGTAAAACTGTATATTGTACAAGTTTGACATAAAATTTATCTTGCTGTACTTCAAAATATTATATACAGCTACTATACTTTTCTAGTTGAAGGCCTCACAAAGCATCATTGGATAAGTGTACATACCAGTGATTAACTACACCTGGTGAGAGAAACATTCTGGGGCTTGTTTTCTAAAGGTCCAAAATGTTTGTTTTTATTTGTTTTTTAAAAAACTTTTTTTGTAATTATTTACATAGGATCAAAAATCAAAGAAAGAAAGAGAAAAGGTATAATGCTGACCTTTGTAACTTCTACCAGGTCAAAAAACACTCCATATGTATCAACATTTCATGGTGAAAAAAATAAAGAAAAATGTGATGAGTGAAATAGTAGAAATGTAAACGTGCCCCATCATAGTGATGTCATTAGAAGACCAACTACCACTGACTACCTGTTCTGGCTGCCACTGTTGCCTTTTTATGTGTTAAGACCTCCCCACACACACTGTATTATAAGATACATTTTGCTAATGTTTGTTCTTGTAGACTATTATGTGAGTTTTATGTAATGCAGATGCACAAACAAGTGCCATCTACACCTTCTGACTACAGCAATGGTGTATGGTGAGCCTCATTGGCAATGGGGGGGCACAGAACTGTGGTGGAGATCCATCAACTGAAAGTACATTATATGCTCATATAACTGACATCACCAACTGGCAGCGAAGGGGGGGGGGCAGAAAAAAAATGCCAGGGGACAATAGACAAGGAACTTAACTCTTACTTACACTTAATTTTTTTTAATATTCATTTATTGACATCAGTGATCATTTAAATTACAATTGGCATTTCTTTCATGCATGTTCAATAGTTACCATAGTAACAGTAGGATTACTTTTCACTGAATTGTTTTTACATTTGTAAATGCAAATACATTGAATTTTCATAAAGCTTGTGTTTTGGTCACTGGTCATTTTCATTTTTTGTTTTTCTCTATACCAGTGGGGGTAGGGGTGGGGCTGTGACTGCTTTAGGGAGGGTATGGGTCAGGGATGGAAAGTAGGGAAGGAGGAACAGGGTTATTGTTGAGGGGGATTAGGAATTGGGGACAAAAAGAAGGGAGGCAAAAAGGGTCACCATTCTAAAATGTCATTTTTACATAAAGTTGTCACACAAGTTGAGATTACAGTATCTAGTTTTTGAGTGGTTCAGTCTGCGGAGTTTCCATATCCACCTGCAGAGTGTGAGGTACATCTGTTTCCAGTAGAGAGAGGAGGAGAGAGATCTTGTCTTGTGGTGTCGATGTATCTATATTTTTATCCATACAAAGATACCTTGGCACAAAGAGTAAATATGGATTTAGCAATGGCTTTTAATGGAATGTTGGACAACGCAAGTGCCCACTGAACTCTTGACAAATGTAAATGGATTGTTAAAATAATACTTTCTTTCTAGAATTATTTCAGAAATTTTTATAGCACCCAACAAATAACATTCAATGTGGAATATTTTCATTTTTTGTGTGCGTACATACTCCTTTTAAAGTGTTATACTTAAATAGCTCTATGGATACTAGGTGAAGAGGAAGCTTTTTGTAATAGGGTTTCCAATTCTGTGTTTGCCATAAACGTTGTATATATTATTTGTTCGGTAGGAGATAATAGTCAATCTTTCATGCAGCTTGCTGAAGACAATACAGTGCTGCAGTTTCTCTGCTAGCAATTAAAATAGTGTTACCATTGCACAAGGTAATATGGATTCTGTAAATTGTAAAGATTTGTAAGAGATGGGAAGCTAGTTTCTCATATTGGATAGATTGTTGGGTCCATATTGAGAAGTTGGTATGGAATTCCCAAGTCGTTGTTTAACAGAGTAATGAAACAAAGTATATTCATTAAAGAAGATGATGGCTTATTTGAATGGGTTGAACATAACATGTCAGTATAATTGCTGCAGAATTTGCATTTTGTGCAATTATAGAGATATACTTATGGAGACTGTTATTTAATGCTGTTGGTATTCTATACAACATTTTGGATTTTGCTCAAAAGATGTGTATATAAATAATTAAGTTTGTAATGGAAATACAGCAGTTGGTTGTTCAGTATTGTGTTTGGTATAATCAAGTTATTGGGGTTATCATGCAAGCAGTAAAGAAAGTTGAAAGATGAAAACAATCTGTCCTAATTTCTGATCTCCCCAATTCCTCTGTGCCCTCAAACTCTCCAACTGACCCTACCAACACAGCTGTTGACTGATATCGCTTGTCATTATTCAATGAGATATCAGAGCATCTTGTTAATGTGCTAATGACCTCATGATAATCTGATGTGTGATGAGACAAGGCTTCCCCCTCTCCATCCCAAGTAATTAGTTAAATGGGAGGAAATGTTTTGTTGAGGAACTGCTAGAGATAGAGGACTACGTGCAGTATTAATTAGCACGGGTCAATGCTGGGTCCCAGAGCTGAGAGGATTTAATTTCCCGAGGCACCTCAGGAGCATTGATTCATCTTGAAATTAAGTGATTTTTCAATCAGTTCTCAGTAAGGACAGGAATCATAATGCTTCAAACACTCAGCACCAGCCAATACAGGATAATGGAAGGAAAATGCTATACTCTCATAGGACTGACGGTATCTTTCCCTGAAATAAGACAGTTACATCTAAATGGGCTTTTTATTAGTTTGTAAATCTGATACATTCCCTTCTTTTACAGCCTGAAGACAGGTATTATCTATTTAGCTTGCTAATTGAAACAGTGGAAGCATGAAACTGAGCCTAACACAATTATTGGAGATATATATGTAACAGAAAAGACAATCAGTTCTGTTGAAATTCAACTATGGGCTTACTTTATTTATGTTCAGTTTTAATACAGAACTCTGATTTTAGAATACTGAATTTGATTCCAAGGTCGAATCCTCATGGCCATCAGGAAGTGTCTTTTCTTGTGCCTAATGCAACTAAACTTAGTCTGTAATGGAACAGGGCAGGGCAAGTGCATCTTAAACTTGCATAGCTGACATTGATGTCCAGTAATAACATGTATGTAAAGGTAACCTTGAACAAAGTACATTTAAGTAAGTTAATGTTATGAAATGTTTTGACATTTTTCTCTACAGGTTTGGTTTCAGAACAGACGAGCGAAGTGGAGAAAGAGAGAAAAATGCTGGGGCAGGAGCAGCGTGATGGCTGAATATGGTCTGTACGGGGCAATGGTTCGCCACTCTATTCCCCTCCCTGAATCAATTTTGAAATCTGCCAAAGATGGCATAATGGAGTCCTGTGCCCCCTGGCTTCTGGGTGAGGAAGAGTTTTCTTTTGTGCCAGCTTGCAAATGCCATATATGTTTTAAAAAAATGCTTTTCCCTCTAGGGTACATACTGCACTTTACAGTAACAATCTTTGTAAAGTCACTGTATGGCAGGGCACTGGATAATAGAAGTTATTAACACTACAATACACTTTCAGTGGATTTTAAACCTCAGTCTCTAGCAAGTCTGAATAAAAATCTAGAAATACACACAAACTCTTCAGGTACTGTTACATTCAAGGAGTTTTAAAGGAATAATTTTCAATATTACCCCTAACTTAAACTTTGCACTTAAATTATTAAAGGGTCACAAATAAAGCCACTGTATAGGCTAGCCTAACTTCAAATAGCCTAATTACCCTGACACAAATGCTATATTAAATAACCTACCTCTAACTCTCAGTTTTCACATTAGGCAGGGCAAGCAGAACATAGAATCTAATGCAATTTTCCCCCTCACAGATGTAATCCTGTGTAGCTAGGTATAAAAAATAATTTTAATGCAATTTCCTTGTAAAATGAGAGGGGAATTCAGGAACCACCGAAGTGAGGCGCGTAGTGTTCGCCTCACTTCGGAACAACTGACATGCGCATGCTGATGTCCTGCACTCTAGTCTCCTCGCCGGGAGGGGAATCCCTTTAATGCGCGTGCTGATGTCCACGTGCAGGACATCAGCATGCGCATGTCAGTTGTTCCGAAGTGAGGAGAACACTACGCGCCTCACTTCGGAGCTTCCTGAATAACCCCCAAGGTGTGTGGCTGGTAGAAAGAATAGCCTGCAATGCACTGTATATACCAGCGGTGGGCAAACCTATGGCATGCGTGCCAGAAAGGGCACTCAGAGCCCTCTCTATGGACACACGTGCCATCGCCACTGTTGCTCTAAGAGCTGTCCTTAGATCCCCCCCAGAGAGCAAGCGCTCCTTCAGTATAGACCGCGGAACTGACATGCCAGTTTAGTTCTCAGGTTGGATCTGCAGCCTAAACTGAAAGAGGCCTCTTTTGCCGGGATGATCTTCTAGATAGGAAAGCTGTTGGACATCTGCCCCAATGTAGGTATGACAACATCACACATCGGCGCCTGCACTGCTGCACTGTGGGGGAAGGCGCTGACGAGTTACGTCACTCCTTGGCCCTCTGTGCCGAAAAGGTTAGCTGCACATACAAACCAGCACTTGGGCTATAAAAAAATAGAATATTTTAATTTGGACACATTTCATGGGAGATTTGCCCCCTTCCTCAGGTTCAAGAAGAATGAATCAAAAAATAAATTAAATATAAGTGCTAACCAGTCACCTTACATCAGGTAATTAATATTCTATTCTATGATTTCTATTAGAATTCTATGATTTAATTTAAAGAAGATCCTTTAAATTAAATCATAGAATACAACAAATCATCTTGTGCCTATTTAGAATAAAACACCCCTTTGGTGAAATTTGAAGCTGCCCAACATAGGGCACATCCCATACACCATTTTGTGAATTCAAAAAGTCCTTTAATGGGTAAGTAGTCCAATAAAAATTCATATATGACAAAGTCCCGTCCATAAACAAACACAGCACTGTCCCTTCATTGTCCTCCTTGCACTGTCTTCGTTTAGCCTTACTTTTTGCCGTGTTTACATTTTTCCAGTGTGGCTGGGTTTCTTCATTGGTAATATTAGATTCTATTTTCACAATCGTGCTTATTATTGCTATTTACTTCTAGTAGGCTCTTGATTGATTTATTCATTTTCACTTATTTATCATCTCTTATTGTATCATACATATTACTCTGTTGGTATGTCTAGCCTGTGAGGACGTTCATTCAGCTGTATATGCTTTTGATATTTGCACTTATATTGGAGGGACACTACGTTTAGAGTTTTCTCTTTCCCTTGGTGGATATTAATTGATTTAAGTTTGCTCTTTTGTATTTCATGAATAATTAATACATTTGATGTGTGCAACTATTTAGGATGCGGTTTTCTCTTCTTTGAATGGATACATATGTTTATCCTATGTTTGCACCATTTGCATGTCTTTCAGATTTATTTTGATACATGTGCTCACATCCATTTCTAGTGGTTCATAAACACATCCATGAGATTCCTATTAGATGTATGTATGTATATTTTTATTTATAAAGCGCCACAAGGTTACGCAGTGCTGTACAATCCAGTAATAATACAGACAAGGGTAAAGTGTGGAACAATGAACAAGAGAAGTAAAATAGAAGCATATAATCAATAAAATACATCACTCTAATTGCCAGGTCATGAATGAAGCAAGAGGATAGAGGCCACTGCCCCATAGAGCTTACAATCTAAGTAGGAGGAAGACGTACATAAACATATAGGAGGGTAACAACTGCAGTAGGATTAAGTGCCAGTTAAATAAGAATAAATATAGATTTTGAATATAATTGCATAAATATTAATATAGTCATGAAAACCAGTGCTAGTGCTTAAGAGGTAAGATTTTGATTTAGATTTAAAGATATTGATTGATTGCTCTAGGGCTAGGCAGAGGCAGAGGGTTATACAATTCCAAAGATAAGGGGCAGCAAGAGAGAAGGGTTTAAGACGAGAATGGTCAGTCTTGGTGAGGGGTTCCTGAATAAGGTTGCCTTGTGATGAGCAGAGTTGACAGCTAGACGCATACATGCGAACAAGGGAAGACATGTAGGGAGGGGCAGCAGAGTGAAGCAATTTGAATGTCAAAAGTAGGACACTGTAAATAATACTTTTATAAGTTTGGAAGCAATGTGCTTAGAGAAGGAAAGAGCAGAGTCAAAAGTCACCCCAAGACAATGTGCAGAAGTAACAGGGTTAATGATGACATCATCAACTGAGATGGAAAAGGAGGGAGCAGGACCAGGTTTAGGTGGGAAAATAATCAGTTCAGTTTCATCAAGATTTAGTTTGAAACGTCACTGGGCCATCCAAGAGGAGATAGCCAGGAGACAGAAATTTTACTATTGACTTCAGGTGTTAGCGCAGGGGCAGATAAGTAAAGTTGGGTGTCATCTGCATACAGGTGGTATTTAAGACCAAACGAGCTGGTGACGTCACCCAGAGAGATCGTGTACAGGGAGGAGAGGACCAAGGACAAATCTTAGGGGCACTCCCACACTAAGTAGGATAGGAGAGGAAGAGTCATTACCACAGGAGACAAAGAAGGAGCAATCAGAAAGGTAAGAAGTCAGCCAAGATGCAGCTTGATTACGGACAACAAGCACATAGAGAATCTGAGCAAGCAGGGAGTGATCAACAGTATCAAATGCAGAGGACAGGTTCAGGAGGATAATAATAGAAATGTGTCTTTGGCAATCAGGAGATCATTTTCAAGTTTGCACAAAGCAGTCTCCATAGAGCACCCCGATCGAAAACCAGATTGCAAAGGGTCCAGGAGATGGTGGGCATGCAAACTGTTAGTAAGTCAGGGTACAGACAAGATGTTCCAGAAGTTTAGAAGCTAAAGGCAAGAGAGAGATAGGACGGTAGTTAGAGAGGTATGGAGCGTCCAGCGTAGCTTTTTTGAGGATGGGTTTGATGCAGGCCTGTTTGAATAAGGAAGGCAATATACAAGAGGACAGGGAAGAGTTGATCAGGTGCGTTAGGGCTGGCACAAGGGTAAAGGAGCAGCACTTTAGTAGAAAAGAAGGCATGGGGTCAAGCAAGCAGGTTGTGACAGGAGAAGAAAGATGTTGAAAAACTTCAGACTGGTTAGCAGGAGGAAAGGAATTCAGTAACTCAGGGGGAGATTTTGGTAGAAGTATCTCCTTGTTATCTGGAGAAATATTTATCTGTTTGTGGATAATATCTACTTTGCTTTTGAAGAACATCGCAAAGTCTTGATGGGAGTGAGGAGGGGTTACTATGCCAGAGGGGGAGGGGCATAGAAAGGTGTTGAACGTAGCAAATAGGAGACGGGATTTGATTGATATGGCAATCATGTGACAACTTCATCAAAAATACATATTATGCTGTAAGTATAATAATACCAAAATATAATAAAACTGTCTACTTACTAAACAAAGTGATCCCCTCTTCTTTATGTAATATAAAACCAAAATAGAAACAGAATAATTCCTTTGTTACTTTGCAATTACAATTGAAAGGATCTTCCTACTATTTGAATATTCATTTCCTGATGTAAGGTGATTAGTTAGTTTGTATGTATGAGTTGCTGGAATTATTTATTTATTTTTAACTGTGTAGCTTGGTACCACATCATAGCTAGGACCCATCCATTTAGAAAACAGCAGCAATGAAAACATGGATTTCTATAACACTTGTGAATTTCTAAACATGTCTTGCAGCAGTTCAGTTTGCCAGAAGTTAAACTTTCATTAGAATACAGTTTTAAGTGTTGTGGTCTATTGGTTGTGGCACATGACTGAATGCCAGCTGAGACACTGATACACACTTCAAGGAACAGTTCCAGAGCCTTGAAAGAATTTAACCTATTTAGCCTTGAGAAAAGGTGACTAAGGGGAGATATGATCACATCATAAATGTGAAACAGGCCCTTTTAAGAAATATTGTGATAAGCTGTTCACTTTCAGGACAACACAAAAGTCACATGGGCATCCTCTGAGGCTGGAAGAAAAAAAAGATTGATACATACATACATACATACATTTAATCTCCAGCTGCAAAAAGAGTTATTTTCTCTTAGAGCTGTGAAATTGTGGAATAATTTTCCACAGGAACTGGTTCTATCAAAATCACTGGAGTCCTTCAAAAAGGTTTGGATAGTTATATAACATCATTGGTTATTTAAATCATAATATTTAGTAGCATGTTGATCCAGTCTGATAGACACTTGGAGTCAGGAAGGAATTTTTTTCCCCATGTTAATTTAAAGCCAATTTGGCCTAAATTTTAACTTCAACATTTTCCATAAAATGTAAGGTATCAAATGTACACAAATCCCACCCCCCATAATACTGTTGGAAGTAGGACTCAAGAAATTTAATTTGTATAAGAAATGCCAACCATACACGAATGTGCAATTTTAGGTGCTTATTTTATTTAGGGTAAAAAGGTTTAATTGCTCTCAATATTTTATAGGGTCATCGCTTATTCACAACTGACAGATTGGCTTTGGATGTTGCATTTCAGGAGTTAATTATCTTGACAATTTTTTTAATGTATTTTTCAAATTAAGTCTTGATCATAGTGATGATGGTTTCTGCTCTTCTCACCAGGTTTTCAATTTTTTGATGGTTTTCCCAGTGCTTGTTTATGTTTTGACTTATCTAGTCAACCTTTCTTGGCATTCTCTGCCATTATTTATTTTCAGTTCATCCCCATTTTCCTTATTTGCTGAACCCTACTCCTATATAATTCTCTCCTTGTCTTTACTGTTTTCAGTTCAAGATGGCTTGCCAATGCCCAGACGATTTTCTAAATCAGAATACCAACCATTCTTTGCAGGAATGCACAAAAAGACCTTGGAGGCAGCAGCAGAAGGAGTTCAGCAGCCGGAGAGGGAAGCACCAGCTCTGCCGTGTCAACCAACAGCCAATGAAAGAAGGGAACCTGACCCATCAACTCCTATATCTGAGGAGGAACTTCGAGAAAACAGCATCGCAGCGTTACGTGCCAGAGCGCAAGAGCACAGCGCAAAAGTCCTGAGGAGCACAAATTGTGAGCCAGAAGTACAAAAACACGAAAGGGGTGATGGAGATAAAGAAGAGCAGATAAAAAGAAAAGATTCTTTGGAGCAGGAAGAGCCACAGGTGTGAAAAATGTCCTAATTGTTGTGTACCCTGAACTGAGCTAGGGAGTTCTCAGGTATAGAGGCAAAAGAGGAGGACTTAATTCATGTCAGCTTTGGTACTACTGGGTTAAACACAGTAGGGCTGCTAGATTAATAATAATTGTCCCCACCTCAGGACAGACCCTATAATTATCATAGGTCTAAGGACTTTCACAGGAAAGTATTTATAGAAATAAGAGGGAAATGTCATCTTCCTATCTAAGCAGCATATTACTCACAGTAGGAACATACGAGGAAACAACCCATTCTCTAAAGGCTAGCTCTGCTGTGAAACAGCTGTGTCAATGAAGTACTGGACTTTCTTTACAGAACATTGCCAATAATGTGATGCGTTATGTAAACTCTTTACTTTCCGGTTAGTGTAAATATTGTACAGACACAACTGAAAACTTGGTTAGCTCATTTGTGATTACTGTGCGGCTGTATGTACAATAAAATACTTATGTATATATTATATCTAACAAGCTCAGTTGTAGTCTACAAAATATAAAAAAAACCTATCCCTCTGGAAGGATTTTTATACCTGCAGTGTCTTGCTTTTTCTACCACTGATTAACCAATGAGTCTCAGTACACAAATAAAGTAGCTAGCTGCTGTACAGGAAAATATGATCAGGTGGATTCTATATTGGCCATCACAGATTTGAATAGGGATGAAGGGTGGCAGCCAGATGACCCAACCTGTGGCTATCCTTTCAGCCACCAGTTAACAGCCCAGGGCTGAGTTTAAAAATCTATAATGAGGTGACTTAGATGTGTGCAGTGAATCTATTTATTACTGTCATTCATTATGTGATCATGTAAACAGCCAATGAAATATTTTATCTCACAATTAAATTAATATCAGTTATGGCATCAAACAACTTAAATATTGGTAACCAAAAGGCAGTTTTATATGTGCAGGCTCTTTGGGCAGGGCTTCAGTGGCAGTAATAAATAACTAGTGTGGGGAATATACATTTACCCTTTGAAATGAATCAAACAACAATTTTCCAAATAATCTGAGATCTTTTCACTGCCTACCTGGTTATCTATATGTATATTTACTAACATGCACAGAGGCATACCATCCATCCACAAGCAGCCCTGTTTAACCATATTTGAGTAAAGGTGACATTAAGGTGTTGGAACTACTTCAGTTTTAAATTAACTGAAAGCTAAAGTTATCATAATCCTGATATTTTAAAAATGTGATTATTTCATAATTCCAGAGTTAACCTTCCGCTCCAGCAGCCTTTCCACAGCCAACTAGCATTCCTCTCCTTTATGAATGATAGGGTGTCTCATTTATGAAGGACAAGTAGCAGCTTTATGATGGGAGTGGTATTTACCAGCCAAAAAGCTGCAGTTACTAAGATACCAAAGTGTTTATTGTTAAAAAAGGTATTTATTTTTGATTCAATGAACACAACAACAAAACAGTACATACCTTTCCTCAAAATTCACTAACATTCATGGTTTACTTTTTATTTGTAGAGGTTGTAGGAAGATCCTAGATCCCCAAAACTGCGTTTAGTGGTCACTGGCTAATCAGGGCATCTCAAGGATTCTCAGAGTCCCAGGTCATTGCTTCTTTATGCGTTTGAATTCCCAGTGTCCATCAGAACCAAGTCTCAGCTCCCAGTCATGAAACTGCATAAGGTTAAACAAATGGAAAAATGATTAAAGGAAGAAAGCATTTGCCATGCCCACCACAAACAAATATATTACAAATAAATGAAACAAGTGAAGCCAGAGCAGGGTTGGTGGTGTTTATTAAATGCTAAAGTTTATCTTAGTCAGGGGAAAGGATTTCTCATTTAGTTTCCCATACATCAAAACTTCTAAAACCCCTCCTGGAAACCCAGCAGTGGATATATACAATACTAGCATAATTTAGTTCAGGATAAATCTCATGTTTACTATAGGTAATGGTAGCCTAATTTGTGTGAAACCTCTGGAATAGTAACCTCTGCAACAGGATGCAAGAAACTCACACTGACACCAAGTTCAGTATTGAGACTCCTCCAGGATAACATGCCCGTTTTGCTTATTAAGGAAGTCATTGTTTATTTATAAGAATACAAAAACATGTAAACTAATTCATTACAGTGTTTTAAAATATATCATTATGATTGGTTGTGTCTGTTGATACACTCATTAATTGATTAGTATTTATTTATTTATAAGGGTGGGAATCATTATAATTCACAATCACAAGATAAATCACAAGGTTATTGCCCAAGTAAAATATATACCATTACTTGAGGCTAGGTTCACACGAGTATATAATACGCAGCACATCATACGCTAGTGTGAAAGAAAAAAAAAAATGCGGCTCAATGCAAGCCAATGGTACTTATCTAGTTCCGGACACACCAGCATATGATGTGCATTCACTGGGTCCGGAATGTTGTGTCGCATTTTGTCTGGTGTATTATACGCTGCGCACAAAATGCGACACACACGAAGTGATGTGAATGCCGAGGGAGCGTTCACATTGTCACTGGTAAGTACAATCGGTGTATTTTTCTTTTTTTTTCTTCACACTAGCGTATGATGTACTGCGCATCATACGCTTGCTTGTGTGAACCCAGCCTAATGTTATTTTATTACCTATTGTTCTTAGTAAAACCAGACATAAAATAAAGGGAAGTGGTTAAAGGAACACTCCGGCCAAAATTGAAAAAAATGCATATGTTAGTAAATACGAATTGCTACCTTTTATTAAATGCATTTTATTTTCTATTTTGGCCCTAAAATGAAATATCTTACCCGTTTGGAAGCACTTCCATGTTTACTATTCCATCTTCATCTGTGCCACCGACTCTAAGGTGTCCTGGAGCTGAAAATCTTCACAGTCGTGTTCTTCTCCTGTCAGTCTGCAGCCCTGCGCCGGCATCCCCTAATAGTTACATGGGAGAGCGGCGCCTTATCAACCCGGCTCCCCTTGAAGATGCGCCGCTCTCCCATGTGACTATTAGGAGATGCCGGCACCGGGCTGCAGACTGACAGGAGAAGAACGCGGCTGTGAAGATTTTCAGCTCCAGGACACAGTAGAGTCGGTGGCACATATGAAGATGGAATCCTAAACACAGAAGTGCATCATAGCACTTCTAAACGGGTAAGATATTTCATTTTAGGTCCAAAATTGAAAATAAAATGTATTTAATAAAAAGTTAGCAATTCGTATTTACTAACATATGCATTTTTTTCAATTTTGACAGAGTGTTCCTTTAAAGCTGTTGGTCAGCTGACAGAGCAAGATTGTGAAACAAAGGGCATCAGATGCCAGCGTTAGTATATTTGCTGTTTTAGCATAATTAACAATGCACATATACTGTTAACCTCATAGTCATCATTTCCAAATGTAGTATGGTTGAACTTATGTTTCACTAATAATCAATATTCATTTCTATCTTAACAATAATATGTATATATTATTTTTATTTGTAAAGGTGGCGAGGAGTATCCTACATCTACTCTGTGAGTTTTTATCGCTTTGGGTAATGGGTTAAAAGAACATAAACCTGCAATGTTTGCAATGTTGATCCAAATGAAGGCAAAACCCCCTACAAGGCAAAAGCTTAATTATCCTCATTTTAGGGTAAACATTCCCTCCAAACTCCAAATATGACAATCAGAATAAAACTTTAGATAAATAACCCTAACTTAGTGATCTAGAACTCTCGAATTTGTGGATTGTCTGATGAAGAGGCCTTAGGAGCCTCGAAAGCTTGCATTTACCATCTATTCTGTTAGCCAATAAAAAGGTATCACCTATACTCCCTTGTTTTTGCTTAAATCTATGGCTAACACGGCACTACACTCTACTGGATAATTATCTTTCTCAACTGGTGCAGGAACCAACAAGAGGGATGAAGGGGGCGCCACTAGACTTATTATTATCTAATAGACCTGATAGAATAACAAAGGTGCAGATGGGGGGGCACCTAGGAAATAGTGACCATAACATCATAGAGTTCCAGTTAAGCTTTAATG
>WMED01003270.1:0-22523 GCA_019650415.1 Pipa parva
AAACCATGCTCCATATGCCTAATTTAGAATGGCATGATGTTCTACGACACACTACAGGCTGGAATCCCTTTAAAGCATTCGCTGATGTCCGTGTGCAGGACATCAGCGAACACATATCAGTCTGTGCGAAGTGAGCCAAAGGATCCGGAGCTCACTTCGCACATTGCTGAATTACCCCCTAAGACTTACGTAATACACAGTGGTACAAATGACGGTAGAATAGAAGAAGGCCTGTTGTTCATGGTTTATTGAACTTTTAAAGAAGTGTTGGAATTATTATTGTAAATGTTACCAGCAACTCTTACTAATTAACCTTTTTATTTATTTAATTGGCCTGTGTATTTATCTTTATGAATAATATATCATGTAAAGTGGTGTGAATCTGTAACTGTCATAAGCTGTTGAAATGATATCAGATTCGCCACATCGCAGAGTTTGTTGAATAACAAAATATGGGGAAGTGAAGAATGAGGGGATTATTCTCTAAAATCCAAATTGTTGCGTAAAGGTTTGAATTTACCAGCTAAAGATAGTCGCAATAGATTGCTACTTTCACAGTCGTAGTTTTATTATGAAAATATTGTCGCAGTTGTGACTTTACTATGAAAATATTGTCGCAGTTGCAACTTTATTTACAATGGGAGAATTATCGCAGTCATGGATTTGCTATGGGAATCCGCTGTTTGAGAAATTGACACTCAAATTCAGACTATAGAGAATAACCCCCTAAAGGTGAATTTATACCTTTATGTAACAATTCAGCATTTCATTAATAAGCCCCTCAGACTCTACAAAACTGCTTATGACTGCTCTGCCTTTTACCCACCTTTGCTTTATTACACATCAGGAGTATCTGTAGCAGGAATTTCAAGCATACAGTCTAGCTCCTATAATCAGTTCAAACATGTGAATATATACAGGGGGAATATATTAACAGAGTCAATTATTACAGAGGTGGATTATTGCTTATATAGAGATGCCTCATATCAGTATTTCACACCCACCACAGTAATTGTTTAGGCACTACTATTACTAAACTCAAATTTCAGTTTGCACTGGAACCTCTAGTATTTAGCTGAAGGTTAAGTCATTTACAATATGTCTGGACCATAAGATGCACTTTTATTGTTAAAAAGTTTCCAGCAATGGATTTGTGGTAAACTTCCCCACTTATTTACTTGCAGTGTAAGTGGCAATGAAGTCAAGCATCAGCACAGAGCTGCAGTCGCAGCAGAAATTCTGAATGATTTTGCCAGTGTAGGTGACTGACTGGTCAGTCGACACAGGATATTCCACCCCTATTAACCAATCAGAAAGCTGAACTGTAGATTTCATTAAGGGAGCTACACCATCATAGATCTCTTGACATAATCATTCCAGATTAGAAGATTATCTCTGTTTTTTCCATCTTACTGCAGGCAGGTTCATTACTTCATCACTTTAAAAGAACTGCATTTACACTGTATATTTTTTGCTTTCAGTTTGCTTACAACATTTTGAAGGCTTCCAGTGTAACTAGTCTGATGTTAGCAGCAAGTTAGACAATCATAGGGCAATGCTGAATGATAATGTCATTTTCCTCTCACTACTTCCATGGGACTTCCCATTTCTAATTACAGCATCTAGCCCTGTGAAGATAAGGCCTTGTAACCCAAACAGACCTGTCTGAATCTTGTGTTGCTCAAAATACTAAACTGTGGATATATACATGGCTATTACCCAGTCATTTTACCAGAGGACATTTGTAGAAAGGCTCTGTATCTCAACCAGCTATTGTAATTCAGCTGTACCACTAAAATGCTGGAATACCGATTCCCTTCCTAAACTCTGGCAGTATTTCAGTTATTAAAGGTGGCATTTTTTTTTTAGGACAAATAGAAGCAGAAATTACATTGACATAAAATATAATAAACTTTATCAAGTGAAAAGAAATTCATATCCCAATCTTAATATAGACACACGTTTAACATTTGTACCAGAATTGAAAAATATAAGTTCATGCTTCAGTAATCTGCTCAAACATGCTTAAATCCAGGGATAAATAATTCTGTCGGTTAGGTCTGTAAGTATATCTGTTTTCAGTGATTCAAGTTCAATTCAAGAAAGAATCTGAAATAGCAGCCTGCTAGTTGTTAATGCTATTCAACTCCCAGAATCTCACAGACAACCTAAGGCAGTTGGGAGTGATGGGAAGTGTAGTACACCATTACATGAGGTGGAACATCCATGACATGAAGCAGATAGCCAGCTGTTGCTGAACTACAGTCCATTAATCAGGATACTGGAAGAATTAAAGTCATCTGAATTGCTTGTTAAGATGTTTAATTGCTTGATGGCCCTTTGGAAGTCTTGTGAAAATCCATTAAGTACCGGTCCATATCCAGACTGTAAACCTTACTTTTAACTTCAAATATTTTGTAAACTGGAAACATTGTCACATATGGCAGTATGTCAGGTAATCTATACAGTGCAATGTCCATCATACATATTGTCTGTACACAGTTTGCCAAAATACAGATCTGTTTTACAATGATTTTACAAAGAGAGTGCTGATGACCCTCACAAACATCATGCTCAAATAATTCATATAGGATAATGACATTAATATTCAGTATTTATTTCTATAATTATGAAACTCATGCTTGGATATTTCATCTTACCCCCTTTTAGTACCATTTAGTCATCTACTGGAGAGAATTTTTAAACCATGGTAAAACCAAGAACTGATGGAATCTGAAAGGGTTTTGCATGATTCAGTCAAGCTTTGGGCAAACCAAATATGAATTTTTGTTGACCTGTTACCTTTTTCTAAGAAATTAAATCACTGTTCATCATTAAGGCAACTTTGCTTAGGTTTTAATATGCAAATTAGAACTCACATTTGGCCAGTGTGTCTTGATTAATCCAAGGCAACAGTCATTTCCGAGAGGTGGATAAATTGAAAAGGATTCCAGTTCTAACACCAGTAACTTTTGTCTGCATCAGATATTCTTAGCTAATGATGTTGTTCCATGGTACATGATACTGATATATAAAAAAATTACACCTCCATTAAATTGGTGAAAAAGTGCTACTGCAAGTGACAAAACTAGCATTATCACTTTCAGTCATCTTTTCACTAATATTTGAATGAAACATCCCACAGAAATGACAGAGCCTTGTTTGAATCTTTGGAAGAATTTAATGTTGTTTCTTTTAGTGCATGTAGTCTAAACCTAAAATCCTTAGTTAGACCTCTCACAAGTATGTGATATCTTTATGGCTATTGGTAAATATGTTTCATAGTCGACTTAACTATGCCATTCACAGATTTTGGATTCTGCAGTCTACAAACTCATAAGACAATGTTGTTGCTTATTAGTAAGTTTGTTTTTTTTTTTTGCAAAGATCACATTGGGCCTTATTGACTTTAGTCTGAATAGTCACAAAGAGCTATGAATTCACATCTGTTTGCCACTTCCCCATGTTTGTTATTGACTAAATTCTGGCAAGTGGCAAATAGGCAACCAACTCGGGCGGCTACATTAGTGGCAAACTTACGGAACTCTTGACATTACTCTGTGTGCACAGGTACTTCTACTATTGACTGAGCAGAGGAGTATGTCAAGGGTCCAAATGCGACTAGGGGAACTGCTCTGAATTCACCCATTTGACTTTGCCACTTCAGACTGCCGAATTGGGGGGTTGATGGCAGGGCTCTGGTGTTGCGTAAGGCAACTATTCATTCAAAAGTGACAATGGCGACTGCAATTAAATGACAACATTACCTAGGAACAAGGTGACATAGAAATAGAATATTCACAGAATACAGTTAGTGGGACAGTGTGAGGCTGACATCACTGCCCTTCACTTGCTGAGTTTGCCTCACTCCTCATGATGACTCGACAAGTGTATTCACAGCTTAGTCAGTAGTGAGAAGTAAATGTGCGACTATTTTGGCGATGTGACTTTAATTGTAACAATGTGAATTCAGACTTTAGTCAATAAGGTCCATTGTCTCACAATATTAATGTTATCTCTTTACGGTACTAAGGATGATTTTACACATACTGACACTACTGACATATTGGGGTATGTGATTACTGGAGTTTTTTTTACTCTTTTTCTAATCATGGCATCCTAAAAATCATGCAGGATCCCCTGTTGGATCCAGAAGCAAGTGACTCTTATAAACCTACACACTTTGTATCTGTGAATAAATGCCAATTGCCTGTACGTGCCAAGAAATGTGGAAAGGAAATGTATATATATTTACCTTAATAGGTGGAGTTCACACAATGTACAAGGAGAAAAGTGTATTGTTTGGCAACCAAATAATTTTCAACCCCTTCAAATTTCATAGGCAGTATTACACCCCTCTCGACCTCAATGCACACACAGGGGTCCTGACTGGAGTCTGGTTTGAGAAATGCTAGATAGGACAATATAAAATAATCTTGAGAAATTAAATTACAATGAAAATAACCTTACTGAAAAAATATTGTATTTTCCTTTGTTGATCTGCTTTTGATATCAGTTAACTATGTTCATTAAATATCAGTGTATAGAGGTAATTAGGGCCTTTTAAATACTGTTCACTTCCAAAATGATAATGATTTCCAGAATGAAAATAGTTTACTGGTTGAAATAAAAGTTCTACCAGCCACAGCTTGTCCCCACAGCACTAATAGCTGTAAAAGCTCTACACTGTGAATGGAAATAAAAGATTGTTAGTTTCTGTGGCATAGCATAATGGTGTGAGTGATGTGGGGCCGGTCTGTTGTCAGTAGAACTTTAATGGGTTACTGTGTTACTGACAATACTGTATGATACGAACTCATACTTATTATATCATAAAATGATTGTCTGGCTGCAGCTTTCACAAACCAATCACTATTAGGGGAATGCAATTAGCATTGCTTTTGCCAACATTCAAATTGGTGAAGATTATGTTATGCAAACCTCGATCGCCAATGTAATATGAAACTATTATGCCAGACGATACTTCACTGTAAGAGACAATATGAGATGCACCTAGAAATTTAAAATGACTAAATCATGGACAGGATCATGCAGGGAAGATATGTACGTCTCCTTGTACCAGATGCTGCAGTCAAGCCTGGTTTATCTCTTTATGCTTACTTACAAACTGTATTAAATAAGGGAAAATTCCCAAATGAATTAGAAATGAACTCTATGGCGGCACTGAAATGTATGGATATGATATGAGCAGGCTTAAATTTAAGGAATTCCGCATTAATACCTGTTTTATTTTCTTTTGTCGCTTAATGGGGGATGCCATTATTTATATATTAAAAAAAAAAAAGTTGTAATGGATGTCAAATTATTTTTACATTTTTAATATTTCCCAACTTCACTTTAAAAGTCATTTGTCTTGAAATTTATTTACAATATACTGTACATATATGTACAGTAGATAGAAATCAGTATTGAGAAATTGTTTGAAATTGGTCGTTGTTTATTCTTAGTAGTTTTTTTTTTTATACTTTTATGATTTGACTTTTTCTTTCTTCAGAGTTAAGTACAGACAGGATTGAACGTACAGAGCCTGAGCAGAAAGATAATTAAGAATAACGAATGGTAAATTTAAAAAAAAAATTAAACCTAAGTTTATTTGTCAGACTTCTTAGGCTAGGTTTACACGAGCGTATGATGCACAGCGCATAATACGCTAGTGTGAAGAGAAAAAAAAGAAAAATACGCTGGGCGTATTTTTCTATTATATTTACCAGTGACAGTGTATCAACGGCGTTCACATCACTTCCTGTGTGTCGCATTTTGGGCGCAGCGTATATACCCCAGCCAAATGCAACACACAACGTTCCGGACCCAGCACATGCACATCATATGCTGGTGTGTCCGAAACTAGGTAAGTAACATCGGCTTGCACTGAACCGTATTTTTTTTTTTCACACGAGTATATGATGCGCTGCGAATCATACGCACGTGTGAACCTAGCCTAAACCTGCAGGGTCTGCAACTAAACAAACAGGTATAAATTGAAAACTACCTTAAATTCCCAGTATCTAGATAGAAGATACTAAAAGTTACATTGAAGGTGAACAACATTTAAAAGTAGCAATTAACTAAGACTATTACAAACCTATTGTAAACTAAACAATGTTACAATTGTCCTTCTCTTTCCCGTTTAATGATTCTATAGGATTATGGGATTCAGGGGGTTATTCGCTAAAGTCCGAATTGTTGCGTATAGGTGCAAATTCGCCAGATAAAGACAGTGGCAATAGGCTGGTACTGTCGCAGTCATGTCTTTATAATGAGAATACTGTCATAGTCGTATGGTCACACATGTGTGATATGCTGTGATTAAATCACAATAACACTGCAGCATTTTATTTTGTAGTATGCAGCATGGCGTGCAACTTTAGCTCTATATTATGGGGGTATTGTTGTGATTTTACAATGGGGAAATTGTAGGAAATTTTCAATGGGAATCCACTGTTTGTGAATTCGACAGTCGTATTCGCACCTTAGTGAATAATCAGTATTTTATTATTGTTACCATATAAATTACATTTTACCTATTTATATCAGTGATTGCATATAGGGGTATAAATTGTTGTGTGTTGTGTACATAGAAATCAAGCAGGCTTAACTGCAGCATTTTTTATAAAGAGCTACACCTGTTTTCGCCATTGACTTGAAGGAGGCAGTTTGTTAATTGCATGCATAGCTGCTGAAATAAAGCTTACTTCATCTGTACGTTGGTTCTTTTTTTTTTTTGACATCTATAATAAAACCCCAGCATGAAAAAAAATTAATTACTACATTACATCCACTTAACAGCATGCCATATTTGTTATTATATGTTACATAGTAAATAACAATTTTGTGTAATAATTTTCAAATGTATTATTTACAATTACAGAATCAGTTATGTCAGTCTTTCACAGAGAATTAAGGCAATAAAACATGAGGTTCAGTGTGGTTATATTACAAAGTAAAAATCTTATCAATTAAGATAGCAGAGCTGGTTTTATCCCCTGGAGGTATAAACACCTCCAGTGGGTCTGGCAGTTCTGCTGTGACCACTGCCCCTACAGCAGTCCCTGCAACATCTGTACCTGGCACACCCTCTGGATCCCAGTAAGTTTCTCTTTATTAAGTGAGGGCCAGTGTTGTAAGGAGAACAGGGCCCCATATCGTACCTGCACTGGGGCCCAGGGTACTTAAGGTTAGCCCCTGCTTGGAGCTGATTATGTCTCGTGGGTACCACCTTTTAAATAATATTGAAATAGCACAGCTTTTACTACAGCACCTGGTCCATACCATAAACAAAAATCACCATAAATTTCAATGGGACTTCCTGTGCCACATAATGCAAGTCTTCCCTATGTCTATACAGTATGCATGCAATATATATAACAAGGTCCTGGTACAATATTCTTTCACACATGGATGTATACTCTTTAAGAACTGTACTCAGGTATTGCTGGTCTCACACACATTCACACATACATACATACTGTATTAGAGATGCACTGAAATGAGCATTTCCAGAAATAGCCAAACAATGAAGACTTCATTTAGGGGGGGAATTCACAATAGTGCGAAGTGAGGTGCGGAGTCCTCGCCTCACTTCGCACTGACTGATATGCGCTCGCTGATTTCCTGCACGCGGACATCAACGAGCGCTTTAAAGGGATTCCAGTCTCGGCGAGACGAAAAGAGTTGCCTCACCGAGACTGGAATCCCTTTAATGCACTCACTAATGTCCGTGTGCAGGACATCAGCGAGCGCATATCAGTCAGTGCGAAGAGAGGCGAGGACTCCGCACCTCACTTCGCACTATCGTGAATTACCCCCTTAGTGTTTGCAAACACCAAAACAAAACTGAACCCAAGTTTACATCCTGAAATCTGACCAATGTTCAAGAATGACCCATCATTAAAAAAACTTTCTGTTTCTGGGAAAAGTCACATGATTTTTATTTCAATTCAGCCAGAGATTGAGGATTTATTGGAATTTGGATCTAGCAATGGCTGGAACCAGTGCATCTCATATATATATATATATATATATATATATATATATATATATATATATATATATATATATATATATATATATATATATATATATATATATATAAATATATATATATATATATATATATATATACTGTATGCATATATGTCCAACATGCTGCCGTCTTTTTTCTATATATTATAGGCTATGAATTGCATGTAGAATAAGTTGTGTTTATCAGATACAAGAAAAAATACTCCAAATATTGTGATCTGACAACCTTAATTTTGTTGTTATCAATGTAAACATTTCCAGAGCTTTCCAAGTAATCTTGAAAAAAGTCCATAGGTTTACAAACCTTTAAATGCTGAAACATGAATATTTTAATTTGAGACTTGTAGCCCGCATAGGTTTCCATTGAATCAGTCCTTTGTCTGCATTGTGGAAGTCAGGAAGAATCTGGAGCAAAGGACAGCATTTTATTGAAATGATTTACCTGCCTCAGGGTTAATGATGGAAGGTCACCACAGAGGACAAACTGTTCTTTATAGATGTGGATATAATTGTCTACTTAAAGTGCAATATTTTCTATAAATGTAACAACCTTTTTTAATCATTTGACTTGTTTATGGTGTCCATGTTCTTGATTATGGAGCCTGGTTCACCAATGGGAAAGTTTTATACCAGATGCAGTAGTCTTTGTCAAAACCTTGTACTCTGGTATCTTAGTCTTCGTATTTCAGAAAGGCCATCATCTCGGCAGTACAGGTCCCCACAGGGACTCTCTGCCAGTCATCGGGCATGACTTGCAGCCCCTCCACCTCCGCCACTGCTTGTGCTGCTAGAACTGCCACTGCTTGTGCTTCCACTGCTGCATCGGTCTTCATAAATCGAAATCTCAATCTGCAGTGAAACTGGTCAAGAAGAAATAATCAATGCAGCAATAGCTTCCAATTCCCAGGCACCAATCAGCATTTAATATGTGCTTCCAGCGGCATACAGTGGCCCAGAGCAAAGAATGAACTATACTCCTCTGCCCAATGTGTGTTCACATGTCTATGCGCACATACTTGTATGCATTGCATGTGTGCATTCTAATAGGGGAACTGCTACTGCTGATGATTTAGGTTGCAGGCCACCAGGGGCATACTAAAATAGGAGGGCAGTTATTAAGGGCAGCTCAGTGTGGGACCTGGTAGCAGCTGCCTCCCCTGTCTTTGCTATTGGTACGCCCCTGGGTGTAGCTTCTCACCATAATTATTGGAAGATTACAGCATTCAGTGTAATCTTATGCAGAAGCCACAATATCAAATTCAAACACTTTAATTAAACATTCATGAGGCTCAAATGGGTACCTCTGTGTATCTGTCAGCAGCCCACTTCTCCATAATCACTGTTCTGGTTACAGGAAAGAGTTTTGCCATAAATTCATGAGGTAGGATCAAATATTCTGATGAGATTAGCCCATCCCCCTTGTGCAGTGGTTACTCCATTTAACCAATAACTCCTTAGAAATCACTTTTTAATACATATAGTTTATTATAATGCCACTACCAGTGCCGGATTTACATCTCAGATGCTTATAAGCACAGTGTGATTGGTTCCTTAGGCCACACCCACTAACTGGCCAAGCAAACTAAATTATAGTGACCTGAAGTGGCCTGTGACTTATAATTTCACGCAAACTCAATTGACAAATATAAGGTTTAACATTTAAATAAAATATTTCTAAATTACAGTTCATGTGCAAGATCACCTCTGTCCATGCCCTTGACTAGGATTGAGGCTCTATTCTATATAAGCCGCCTATAGGCACGGGTGCCTCAGAAAAAATCTAGCAATGGTCACTACCTTCCTATGAGAAAATCTTTAGAGTTTAGAATTTTAGTAACTTTTAACGAATGTTATAAAAACTTGTGGGAAAGGGTGAATTCTGAAATTTCTGCTGAAATAGATCTAAAATGACTGCAACGATATGAATAAAGCACATTTATAAGCAGGAGGACCTAGCATTTAAGTATAAGCTAACCTGGGTCATGTGAAAGAATCTAAATGAGCCCAAAGTTAGCATAATACCATGAGGGGTCATTAGCATTGTAGGCCCCATGGCAAAATAGCATTAAAAAAATCATTGCATTCACTTCTTATGACATTAAAGATCACATTTTTAAATACAATTAGTCTTACTGGTCCTTTTAATCAGAGCCGCACTTGCATTTATTAACACTGAGCTTTTACTGCTGGTAAAAAGAATAAGAATACCTGAAATATGGGGCTGCTAATATACTCAATAGTAGCTGCCCATGTGCTCCCACTCTAAGGCAGATTTTACACCAGATTAGTTAGAAGGCAACATAACTAAATACTGTTGTAGTCTGCTTGCTACTGAATTACATTATACTATTGGCTGTGTCAGCTTAGTATTCAAACTGTCTGTAACATTTTGGATACTTACTCATTGTGTGATTTTCTTGAATGGTACACAGCTATAAATACATATTTTCCCATTAACAGATGGAATTATCACAGCTCATATGCATATGCCTGTCTTGTTGGAGTACAAAGAATTAATAAGAACAAGAGAATAAAAGCCTCACAGTGCTTCTGAGTTAGGGGTAAAAAAAAAGGATACAACGCGCATCCCACGCTCCACAGGATCCGTAATTAAAAGCCCTCTGGGAGCATAAATCTTCTCATTTTGCTCTTGGATATATTTAGAGATCTTCTTTAACACCTTGGACATTAAAGCAAATATTAATTAACTGAGTGCTAGGAACTGAGATCGCAGTGCGTTTGTAGTAGCAAAAGATGAATAGAAAATTGGAAGAAAAAAAAAAATCAGTCTACAGAATGTGCATTAACCCCAAAAAATATAAGAAGAACATACAAACCAAGCATAGAGAGAGAGAGCATTTCTTTGGCATTGTTCAGCTATGGTTTTCATTCTCAAGCTATTGTTCAGCTATGGTTTTTCATTTTAAATGGAGTCTTCGTATTAGAAAGCAATGCACAATAATGGGTGAAAAGTATCATAATGCATCTACCCAGCTACCTTAGAGCCCTATTACTAGCCTCAATCCTTTGTCTTTTGAATCTGGGAACAAATCCAAATTTTTGTGTTACCAACGTGCTTCCCAGTCCTGCCATTGCATTTCAGGAGTGCATAGGAATCTATTGCGGGACCTCTGGAGAAATAACAATGGTGAAACTGCCATTGAGTAAAGACTAATTCCAGGGCCTCCAGCCTACAATGCCCAAATGCCCCCTTAATCTTCACTGTAAATTGAACTTTTTTTTTTTTTTACACAAAGTTCATTTGCCATCAGCCATTTTGAATTCTGGAAACATGCCCTTTCATACTTTAGAAGGAAAAACATGTACTTTTATTTTATGCATTTTTTTTTTTACCAGTTTTAGCATTGTCTCCTAATAGTGTTATTAACAGTAGCAATGATATAAAAGAAGGGGTAAGAAAATATCCATTCAAATTCATATAATATTAATTTGTAAGGACTAAGGGGGGTTATTCACTAAAGTGAGAATTTGACTGTCAAATTCTCAAACAGCGGATTCCCATAGCAAATCCGCAACAATTTCCCCATTGTAAAGTCATAACAATTTTGTACAAACTACTGATTGTGACAATTTTACCATAATAAAATCACGACTGTGTCAATATTCCCATTATAAAGATGTGACTGCGACAGTAACAGACTATTGCAACTGTCTTTATCTGGCAAATTCACACCTTTACGCAACAGTTCGGACTTTAGTGAATAACCCTCTAAGTCTTGTGAGGTCTAGTTACCCATAGCAACCAATCAAAATTTCAAAATTCTAGTTTTGTCATACCAGAAAATGCTAACAGCTGATTGGTTTCTATGGGTTATTCTTTTATGCCCCTATTGTTAAAGTCCACTGTATATGTTTCATTGCTTAGGTCTCATTTTGATTGCATGTGGTTTGTTTTGTCTTAAGAGTACTCATTGTGGCACATGCCCATATACAATTATTATCTGGAAACATGCACAGGAACATTGTCAGTTGATTATAGAGCTCATACATTTAGGGGATTCTCTTAGAGTAGATGTGTAACAGCTCCCATGAAAAAAATTCACAGTAGCTAAATACAGATAGAATACCTTCTGGCTATACCATTAGGAAGTGTATGGCAGGCACAGTTTTTACACATGTAGGCAATTCTATAACTTAAGAAGAATTCAGGTAAAATAAACATAATGCCCCAAACAATGAAAACTAAATAAAGCTAAAAGGCAACACTAGCAGATTATGAAAGGTCCACAAATAACTGCTTCTGCACTTGCTCTTCTCGGCAAAAATGAGAGGAACTAGAAGAGGGGAGGATTGTGACATATGACAAGTGCAGAAGACATCAGTTGCATAGAAGAGAGCTGGGGCAGCAATGGAGCCTAACAATGTCATCGGTGAGTATCCCCCCCCCCGCTTGCAAATCACCCCTAAAGAATACAAGCCTGTAGCTCTCCTTTAATTCTGTACACATATACTATGTAACTAAAACACTATTTTGCTTTAAAAGTTAATGGGCTAGTGACTGGATTTAATGCCAATTTTATATAACATATAGGGCAAAAAAGGCTATTTTTGCCTTTTTGAATTTATCCCAAGAACATCTCAGCTATTCATTCGGTAAAAATCAGTCGATATTTTCGATCGCTATTTACTAACCAAAACTTTTCGATCCAATTTTTTGATGGAAAAGTAGCTGTACTTTACATTAGTAGTATGGCCTTTCCATCAAAAAATTGGATCAATAAACTTAATCAAAAAGTCTCGGCTGGTAAATATTTATCAGAAATATCGACCGATTTGAACCAAACGAATAACCGAGATGTTCTCAGGATAAACTTGAAAAGGCGAAATCGGCAGGTTATACATATACTGCAGGTTATACATATACAATTATTAATAATACAATATTATTAATTACAATAATAACATTCCATTGCTTATTTTGTAGTATATGAAAGAGACTTTGATTTCTATAAATACTCTCAGTATATATTTTATCATCATCAATTAAAGCTGAGGTGGGAACAAGATCTGCTGGGAAATGAATTTTCAGCTGACAAAGGTTGAGTTTACATTGGAAAAAAGCCCAGATCGACAGTGTGATAAAGAGATTTAACAATTATTCCCCCCCAAACCTCAGCCTGCTGAGTGGCTTCATGTTGAAATAACCTTTCCCAAGCATTTAAAGGAAGGATTAAATCTGCTCACCAATAAACAGGCAGATAATAATGTGAAATACCAGGCCTGACGTGTGACTCCACTCTAGTCTACTCTCAAAAGTTTTGCTGTGTCGATTTTGGCCAGAGTTCAAAGCTGAAATGAAGCATTGAGACTGAATGGTTACAAATTCAAATACCATTTCATACAGGCCATCTGCCATTGACTATAGACTCATATACAACTTCCTCTTGTACAATTCAGTTTAACCAGTGCCAAGAATCTAATCCGAATGGTCCTGGCTCTAAAAATGGGCATTTCCCTGAAGATGAAAGAATATTCAGGTAATATTATTTTATAGCTATTACTGTATTAAGAAAAGTTAGATAATATATAATTGTCTCCCCTCCTTGCTAGATATGTGTGCCTCACACATTGTTCATTGCAATAGTTCATCAGAACACAGTAAATATACATGTGGTTCAACTGTACTGTTCCTTGTTATCACAACTATGGTTTCTATCTACATTGTTTAATTGGAAACTGGGAGTGTATTTTGAATTGTGTAGATAAAGTGAGCATATTTATATATTAGAATGCTCATTGACCTATTAAGTATGATTAAGGTTCTGTCTACTGTTCAAATTCTTTACCCCTTGTAAAAAAATAATAAAGTCAGGCATTATTGTAGACTTCTCATTCTCCTATTTAATGGTGTCACTATTACAGGAACCCCTTTACGTTATATAGGACTATGTAGTCGGTGGTTCATTTAGGTGAAGGAAATACATATTTTTTTATGAAATTGCTTTAACGTTGTCTTCCAAAGTTCTCTAACGGAGGAGAAAATGCTGAATATTTACCTTCTCATAATGTGTTTCCATGCAGAAGAATATAAAGTAGGCAGTGACGCAAGCCAAGCAGCCCTCCAGGTAAGAACTGCCTCCGATTTTCTCTGCTTCCATGTAATATACATTCAGAGTCTTTATAGTCTCCTCAAAAAACTGCTTCTCAATCTTTCCAAAATAAAACAAAAAACAAAAAGCCTGTTAATGACACAAAAATATAATGGCACCAGGCAGCCAATCATGCTGGATTATATTAAGAAGTATACCTACACTTTTCATTTAACAATTTATAATTTTCCTTCATTCTAGTTCATAACCTATTTTGCTGCCTCTTCTCTCATTTTCTGTGTTGTAGACCCCTTACATACAGGCATACAGACATACAGGCATACAGGCATACAGGCATACAGACATACAGGCATACAGGCATACAGACATACAGGCATACAGGCATACAGGCATACAGGCATACAGACATACAGACATACAGACATACAGGCATACAGGCATACAGACATACAGACATACAGGCATACAGACATACAGACATACCGGCATACCGACATACAGGCATACAGGCATACAGGCATACAGGCATACAGACATACAGACATACAGACATACAGACATACAGGCATACAGACATACAGGCATACAGACATACAGGCATACAGGCATACAGGCATACAGGCATACAGGCATACAGACATACAGGCATACAGGCATATAGGCATACAGGCATACAGGCATACAGACATACAGGCATACAGGACACCCTAATTATATTTTTGTACCTCTTACTTACTTCACCAAAAACAAAGCTTTATTCTCCTTCCATTCCTTGTACCTTCTAGACAACCATGCACATTAGCCCCCTCCACCCCATATTATAAATAAGGAGATGGAATGTGAAAGCAGCTTTGCAGAATAAACCTTTTATTAGGTAGACAGTGGCACCATCTACCTAATAATGTGCATCTCCTTCCATATTTTGTGTAATAATATGAGCTTTTCTATAAGACAAAAAAAAAACAAAAAAACACAAGAGATCTTTTATAAGACATAATTATAACGCTTAACTATTTTCACTATTTTCACAGTCTATCATCAACTGTTCTGATTGGAATGTTTAGTGTACTTGCAGCTGATCAGACACAATGAAAAATCCAATCAGATATGAGCAAATGGACCCTGCTTGCCCAATTGCTACATGCCCAGCCTCAGCAATATACCCAGTGGATTGGGGGGTTTTCCGCAGGTGGTAGCTGGGATGAGTGGACATGTGGAGGTGAATTTTAAAGTGCTGTAATTGGTGAATACAGAAAAGAAGAATACCATAGACTGATAAAATACTATTACTTTTTTTCCATTATAAGCAATGACCTGACTCCAACTATTAGCAAATCCCTAGGGGGTAAATATATCCCAGATTTCTTATTTCATTAAAAAAAAAAAAAAGAACCAAATTCTTTTCTTCTCTCATTTTTATTCTTACCCTCCCCCTTTTGCTGTCAAAAATGATATTAATATTTCTGCCTGGAAGAAATGTTTTCACAAACAACACACTATTGCTGAAGCATCTGATGCCACTGCACATCTCCAGTCATTGCCATAATTAGAAGGAAAAAAATGACATAGCTAGCTTCCCTTCTCTCAGAATCCTGCTGGCCCCATGGCTATTTCTCCGTTCTCAAGAAATTCCCCATTGAATCTTCTGCTGTGTTGATTAATGACTGTTCTTCAAGCTGACAAGCTGCTTAAAGACCCAAGATAGTTTTCATTGCAAAGAAAAGGAAAGATCCCCTTCAAGCAGTTTTAAAATAGAAAGAGCACATGACTGCGAGAAATGACAGAACATATTTACAGTTCAGTCATCAATGCAAATCATCAGCTCTATAATATACTATGCTATTCTTTTTAAAATAATACTAATTCTGATGAATAGATATGCTTGTATCCAAATTACTATATATTATATCATTATATATATACTGTATGTTATATGAAATGTTTCTAAACATAACATTGTTAACATCACTGCTATTTCAGAATCCAGAAGAGAAGATTCTGTCAAAAGATAAAAATAACTTCAGGAAAGATAAGAAATGTCAAGTAATACATAGAATGCATTTCATTCTGGGTTTATAGAACAATACTTCTCACCAGCATCATCAGCATGTGTCATTTGTCTGGGTGTTTTATATATATATTTCATTCTATCCAATATGGATTTTAGAAAGGTTTTTTATTTATTTATTTCACCCCACAAACGCTTGTCCCGCCATAATGACATCATCACTAATATCACAGTGTGCATTTTTAATAGGGCTGAAGAAAATATGTTTATACAGTGTCAATGAAGCTTACATCTGAAATAGTTTATAAGTATTTAGAAAATATATTTAAAAAAAACAGGTTTTAGGAAACATCTTTAGCAAGGTACCATTGTAACAATGGATTAGAATGTCCAGTGAACCTACAGTTGATTGGTTAGACGCAATGCAAAATCCAATCAAATGTGAGAAAACAGACCCTGCAGGTTCAAAGGGTCTGGGTGTGAAATGGAATTGTTCTAAGAGAGATTACAATAGGAATGGTATAACTTTATTATAAATATGACATGATCCTTTTTCCATTTTAGTGAAATAATGCAAGCAAAACGTGGGAATGGTGATGCCAGCTTCATTTCCCCTATAATTCTTACCGACAGTTTAACTAAGCAATGTGAGGGTCGCACGTTTCAGTGTGTACATGAGACAGTCAAGATGTACACATAATTTTTTCAAACATTTAGTAAAAATCCAAGTATAGCGTAAAAAATGCAGCTTGGAAATGCTGTTTAGAATTGCTTCTGCACACATATAATGCAATGGGTATACCATAGGGGAACCTCCTACAGCTATCACTAACATGCGTTTAAGAATTTTAAATAAATGTGTTTAATATCCACATGTCATCCTTAAACATCTAGGAGACAAGTTCTCATTATTTCTAGAAATAACTACACAGGAAATTCTTACTTATCTTTAGGGGGTTTAACCACTGACTATCACTTATCACTTAGGCCCAGGACCATGCACATAATTGTTTTTGTGTCAGAAATATCTTTATCTTGACTTATTCACACCCATTAATCTAACAATTCTACTTTATCTCAAATGAGAATGACATTTTCTTTTATTTAGAAAGAATATCTGTAGCTTTATAGTCCAAATAACATTCCCCCGGCATATCCTCTGCAGTTTCATGTAGAGTTAAACACTGGAATTTCTAAATAAAGAATATTGTTGTGTGTTCCACTATAGAACCCTTGACTATGACTATTTGTATCACTGCTGTTAACCCTAAATTCAATTTATAGATTAAAGGATGTCACAGGTGGTCAAAATATTTAAGATATTGCTTTGATTAATTATCAGACAGTAATACCCGGCTGTCAAGCTCTGTTGGGAATTTGGTCTGGAACTGACACCTGGTTCCATCGCTGTAATCCCTCTGAATAAACACTTTAGTGGCCAGAGAGGCGCTTCTCCTCATTTCTTGCAGGTTATGCATCTGGAAGATATAAGGGGATAGAAAGAAAAAAATAAGACAATTACTGGCAAGACGTTACAGCTGAAAAAAAAATATATAATGAACTGAATATCCACCCTTCAATAAATGGACCTGTTAAATCACCATGCAGTTTTATCATAAAAGAAGATGCAAGAACAATAGGCGATGAATGAATAGCTCAGCAGGTTTCACAAAATAGCTTTAACATCCCAAGCTGGGGAAAACTGTAATTAAGCATTGTATTAAACAAACAGGAGCTCTGGCTGCCAAAATCCATTGAAATATAGTAAACATATCCTTTACATAATCATGTTGAAATGACCAATTAAAATTGCATCCTCTTGGTTACTGGATGCCTGCTGGTTTTGATAGAATGCAGCTACTCAGCGGGGCTTTGAAATAAATCATTCTCTGACCTAGAATCTCAGCCTGGGAAGATTTTGCGCTAAAATGATGAATATCCTTACGCAGGTCATGGCACGGAACATCCCACTTTCCCCAGCTGCTTTTAATCCTGTAGAGAAATCAGCTGGAGATGACTGCAGAGAAATTATTTCTCAGTGGATCTTCAGAAAGGGAAGTGAGGTATTGCAGGTAATGGGAAAAGGTTAGTTTCTGCTATTTTTAATGTTACAACAAATCATAGATGTTCAGATCTGTGTCTCCGAACTACAATTCCCATCACCATTTAACACTGAGTGGTTGCTGAGTATTGGTAATGTTAACAATGATCAGACAGCTGAATATGTTACAAGCTGGCAGTCTTTGCTTTAGTTATTAAAAAAAAAAAAACTCTAAAGATCTATGCTTAACAATGGTTTTAACTGTAAAAATAGGTGCATACCTAAAGAGGAACTTTTTTATTGTAACATAATTAATTACAATTTTAAATTAATTGTAATTATTTTTCTTTAATTAATTTACGGCGGTTATTTATTAAAGGGAGAATTTGCCTAGTGTAGTGGCTTTGCATCTGTTCGTGTCACTACAATCAGGAAGATGCAAATTCACTTCTCCTAATTCATGAAGCAGCTGATAGACTTTTCAAACAAGTGGACAGCGTCGGACGCTGTCAGATGTGTAGTGTGGCATTGTAAGTCGGACAATAGTAGAATGCAGAGTCATACGAAGTGAGGTGAATTCCACCAGTGAAGGGAAGTGACATCATCCTCACAATGTCCCATTAATAGTATATAAGTCAATATTGTATAAATTTCTATGTCACCTTGTCCCAAGATCATGGTGTTACTCAGCTGCAGTCACCATTGTCACTTATGAATGGTCGCCTTATGGAACAATGGAGCCTTGTCTTCAACCCTCCAATTTGCCACAGGTAAATTCAGAGTAGTAGGCTTTGTGGAATTTGCTCATATTCCATCTTGCTGAATAGCCGAATTAGTTGTGCATGCGCACGCAAAGTGATGTGAAGCGCTCTGTAAGTCTGCAACCATTGTAAGCCTCTGAATTGGTAGCGAACTCATCACGTCACAGAGTTTGTTAAACAAACAGGGTTGGAGAAGTTACAAAAGGATGCATATCCAGGCCTTTATGTGACTGTTTGCACTTTAATAAATAACCCCCATATTAATGTATTAAAATAATTTTTTTAATAGTTTTTCTGACTTGTATGCATTAACAGAGCAACAGAAGCCAGAAGATAAAAGACTTTGAGCCTGAGGAATTTTCAGTGTTAGGAATGGCTTCCCAGGGTAGCACAGATAAAAGTCCCTGTATCCCCTTCAACAGAAGGAGTATCAGGAGTATCAATGAGGTGCAGTAGATATGTAACAGATTAGGACTAGGGTTGGAAAGCATGCACAAAAGGTGTAAAATAAGGGGTAGTTTACTTAAGAGCACTGAGTGGAAAACACTTCCCTTTGTTAGGAGCAACAACTTAGTAGTGTAAAACCCTGGAGAGGAGTTCTTTTGAAATATAGATTTGAGTTTCTCCAAAGTACCCACAGTCCAAGGAACCAAGGCCACCATGAGATGGTGTTTTTTCCTTACTGCATGTGTATTTTCCATTCCTCTCCCCATTGTGTTGACCTTTTATTAGTACAATGAAAGTTTAATATATTTATTTTCGTAAGTGCAGAGTTTTAAATAGATGATAGAAATGTTGTATTTTTATTTTGTAAACTAAAGGGTATATTGAAAGAGATGGCGCTTGAGTAAAGGAATTACAAAACAATCTTCCAAAATTTGTATTCAGAGTAATCAGAGTTGCTAAAAAAAGAAACTGAATAAACTTAACAACTATGGAGAGGAACAAAAATGTATTCTTGCTTATTTTTAGTAAAAAAAATGAATGCATGAACGTCAACACTCATCCATTAGGCAGAAGAATTGATATGGAAAAGGCCAACTGATGAAGATATATAAACACACATGTTTCATTTTACAGTATAATATATTATTTCCAGCAGCTTTGAAACTATGTATCTGCATAAAATCTAATACCATTCCGAGTAATTGTTTTTGCCAATATTCTTCAGACAGAACTGCTAATTAGTAACTTGTGTTGAGCATCAGTATAACCGCAAGTGCCAAATTTGGCAAAGTGAGCACATGTAAATCCTGGAAAGCTTCCTGGGAGACGGTTAATTATAAAGAGAACAAGTTGTGAAACTGATATGGCTGTTCCAGACAGCTCATGAAGAAGCATTTTTACAGTGCTGTACCATCGGATGCCGGTTGCTGTGCTACATGTACCCAGATGTGATCATGGAGCTGTAAGTTGGAGCAGTAGCTCTACAACTGATGGATACCTAGCCTTGCCTTTGGTGATAAATAGGGTATAAAAATTCATATTTCAAGGTATACAGTACTTTATAGATTTCTTTAGAATCCTGCAAAATTCTGTTTTTATTCATTTAAATACATTTACATAATGCACAGGGCTTCTTGTGAAATTCCCAGTCCAATTCTGTATTTTTTTAACAGGTTGGGTTCCTTCATAGGCCACTGAAATGAGACATTTTGGAAGAGCTTCTTACTAACCAATGCATGTTGCTACCTATGAAAAAACAACTAATGTAAATGTGCTGTTAATCATTTACCAAACACTTTAAAGCTAAGAGTAGTCAGTTGCATAGGGGACCACCCCCTCCAATCTTCACAATTGAAACAGTCTGTGCTTATGTTCCTCAATTATACAATAACAGCAGAACATGTGTAAATTATTGTGTATAGTTTCCACAACCTTCCATAGAATTAGCACACCTATGCACATTAATCACCATGGATTGCCCTGTCCTCCCACCCTTATGGTCCATCAAAAATTTGCAGAGAGGGGAACTGGTCCTTGAGATGGCCAAGGTTGGGGAGCGCTGTTCTATACTATATTGGTAAGAGGTAAGAGTCCAATTTTGTAGAGAACAGAAAGCCATTCACAAAGCATAGAAAGCAATGTATAGCATTGCAATGCCTCCAGATAATTTAAAATTTGTTAAAGCCCACATTTTTGAAAAGTTATTGAACAAACTTGATAAATTCTGGACACTTTCTTTATTTGTGGAGGTTACTTGTTCAAGTAGGTTCAGGTTTTAGCTGTTACTGGATTGTAACAATAATATTATATACTACCAAGGCTTAGCAAGCATTTTCATTCTTAGGTTTAATTCAATATTCCAACTCATTGTTTCTACTAGGTTTGACAACCAAGTTATGTTATACAATACTGAACAGCTTCTGTGGGTTAACAGGAATAATTATTAAGCTTCTTATGATAAATTCAAAATGAAATAATTTCCTTTAAATCTAATTTACACACTCAGCAGGAAAGCACCAGCTTAATAGGTAAACTATTCCTGCAGTGTTACCACAACTGCCCCTAATCACAAAAAGTTAAAATGCATAAAACAACCCTATTAGGAATCTGGAACGGACTAATGCCCAAATCAGAGCAGATAGACAGTTCCGGTACTCCAGTGTATCAGTAAGAAGAATTACTTTATCTTACCACATGGGCAATTTTAAAAATATTAAAATCAACAGCAAACACGGTGCCTAAATGTTTCGCGCATGGCGCTTAGTCATGGCTAAGCGGCAGGTGAAGGAGAAGGTAAAACCTTCTCTAATTTGTTCCTAATGCCCAAATCAGTCTTGAAAACTCCCATGCGGATGGCACATTCAATTCTGTGTACACATAGAACTGGCTTAGAGATAAAACAGATGTATCCATCATCACATGGACCTAAACATACTGGTTCTACTAGAGTTTGGCAGACCAGCCTGTGCAAGTAGACAAAGGTTCTTTAATGGTTCTGAAACAAATACAGATTCCACCATCCTCTAGCAACTAAACTTATCTTACATGAGAATGTTCTGCTGTAAATTTGTAAGGAAAGTATCAAGTGGTGTTATCATAATGGTAATAAAAGGACAATAAAAACAACCTCTATATATTCTTAGAAGTATGCCTAATGGTAACCTAGTCTCTCCCCCTCTCTGTTTCTCTCTTTCTCTCTCTCTCTCTCTCTCTCTCTCAAATACAGCCCTCTCTATTTTTCCATGAGTATAATTTATGGTTGTAAGTTCTTGGTTATTATTTTCTGCCTAACACCACATTTAAGAAGAAATATTTAAATATCATAATGAAATGTTAAAACTGCCAATTACATTATATTTTAAGAATCAGAAAAAAAAAAGAAATAAAAGCCTTATCAGGATTATGCCCACGCATGATGAATCACAGATTAGCTGGGGTGTCTTCCATTAACAGTGTGCATTCTGAGATGCATTCAGCACATACCCTCCCACTCACATCTCCAAATAGAACTACTCTCGATCTCAGCCGTGACACAGTGCTCTCACTTTCACCCACATGCCTGTATCTGCTGACATACTTTTATAGAGTTCATATACATCAGTCAATAAATTATTACTTTTTTCATTAAAGAAATCCTACTTGTTATTTGTCTC
>WMED01003271.1:0-17997 GCA_019650415.1 Pipa parva
TTCATGATTGCACTATTTCAAATTATTCTAATTCGTTGACCAGCACTTGTACATAAATAACAGATTACAATACCTTTATAGGTTAAAGCAAATTCTTAATAAAAGCTATTGCCTGTTCTTCAAAAGCAAACAGGGCCAGAAATACTGAGGCTGTCCAGCTGTGACTGGACCTACAGCTACAGGAAGCAGACTGTGTAGCAGGGTTTCATAGTAACCCAGTGATGGCCAACCTTTTGAGCTCAGTGTGTTAAAATGTCAAAAAAAAAACAGAGCATAACCCAGGTGGTGCGTCAATGAGAAAAATCCATAATTTTCAATACCTGATAGCATTAGCATCCAGAGGTGGGGCAACACTCCGACTGAGAGCACAGCATGAATGGCACCATGACGTGTCTTGGCGTGTCACCTCTGACACGCGCATCATAGGTTAGCCATCACTGTAGTAACCACCACACTAATGAACTGGCACATGTAAACTACAAATTCAGTATCCCCAATAAATTTGATTTTCTGGATATTCTTACTGAAACATTGGTGCACCGAACCATTTTTTTTGGCTACTGGCATTCTACAATAAGGTTTACAATTATCAGTTCATTGCAATGTGTATAAAGCATTGTTTGTGACCTTAATATCAGCTGTGCGAAGTGTCACAAAACTGAAGAAAGATTTTTAGCATGTGTTGAAAGAACATGACTTTGCTGCAAGGTTACTATAGTCCTTGTGTACACACGCTGATTAGCACCTTCCAATATCTACATTATGCTTAGTTATTATTCAGTCTCCAAAAGCAAGAAGCAGGAAGCTTATGATGCAGATTGGACAAATCTCAACCTGCAAAGGGGTGGGGGGAGGGTAGTGCTACCCTCCCCCACCGGCAGTGAGGTCATTGGTGCTCCACCTACTTGTTTCCAATTGGCTGAGCAGCAGTGATGAAATTTATGGCTATGCCATTTATGCAGGTTAGTTATAGTGAGCATATTTACTTGTTTTACTTACTTTAATTCTAAAGTTATGGAAAGTTTTGCAGTTTCTTTACAGAAAGATCACTTCAACTCAGCTAGTGTAGTTCTGTTTATAACATCAAAACACAGCTCTCTTACCAGAAACACACAAGCACTGTAGCCTGATTTGTGCTATGGGGCTCCATATTAGTCATTGTTTTCATCAGTGCATCCTGACTAGATTTGAACAATGTGATTTAGATAAAGAAAAGACCTGTGAAGTGTTAGAAGGTAGCCTCTTGTAAGTTACACTTTTAGGAAAGCAGCAGTAAACCTATTTTGTCTGCAGAGTGTTAGCCAATGAGATACAGCTGTTGAGAGGGGCAAAAATCAGCTGAAAATCAGAACTTAAAGAACTTCAAAAGTTTGGAGAAGCAGTATAATAAAGTGAGGAACAAATAAAAGCTTATATGACTAAGTATTATAAACCAAGACGGTGAAACAAAATATTGGTTGGGTACATCCGGTGTCCCCAAATGCTGCAGGTTGGTGATGCATGTTCAGGAAGTGCATCATCATTATGCATCTGGCACTAACCAATAAACCCACCATCCCCTCCCGGTCTCTAAAAAATGTTTCAGAGGGGAACCTGTCCGATCATGAAAGTCGGGGACGACTGGCGTACAAGAAAAATTAAATGCATCTGCAATATTTTTAAACCACTTATTTATAATGTTGTTGTTTGCAGCCAGTATTTAAAAAAAAAAAAAAAATCACTCCTCCTTTCTTACTCCTACTTCAACTTAAGTTCAATTTGAAATCTTGAGCCACAAAACTGACTTAAAGACCTGAAAATCCCAAAGAAACCAGAAACTCAAAAGTGTGGATTTTATAGGTGGTTTCCTACATGCAACTTTCTGAATTGTCTGCCCAGAAATCTCAAACCTGTTGGTCAAGTCAAGGATTCAAAATTCCAATTGATTAGCAGAGGAAGTAGGATAGAGGGGAGGGGCTTCTGGAAGTAACTATAAAGTTAAAACCATTGAGAATAAGTAAACAATATATATTGCCTATATGGTAGGTATAATGTATAAATCTGCTCCTACTGATGGCTATAGATTCTGCTTTTTAGTTTACCAGCAGCAAACAATTAAGAAATTTACAATGTATACTTTCTATGTTTGCCTCTATGAAATCAAGCATGAAATAAACTGTATCTGAAAACAGATTTTATGGGCTTGAAAGAAAGTTATGATCATATAAGTTTTAACTTTGTACTCTTGGATAAAACTGAAGCACTCAATTTACTTGTATTCCCTCAATAATGATGAAGTAATAAGAAGAGACAGAAGTTGGAAATGTGGGAAGATGAGAAGTAAACAATCTGATAGAGGTGTATATTTTTACAGGGAATCTTTTTTAATTTCTAAAATCATAGATGCCAAATTTGCAAACCAGACGTTGGCTTAACATAACTTCCACTGTAATTCAGCAACCACTGAATGACCAATACGTTTGATAATAAGTGTAAAATAATTGAAATATGAAGACATAGGAAAAGATATTGGCTCCAGGGGTAATATACTTTTATAAAACTAATAATAGGGACAGTTACACTTTAAAGTATAATATTAACACAATAGTTAGTGTACTGGGCTCAGATTGTAAATACCTATAGGGAAGCAATATTTTGAGCGCATTAAGAGGCATACACTGTTTTTACACTGGCTTCTGAAATATTAAGATATTGAAAGAGGATGGCCACATCATATTCTGATACTTGCTTTACGGTATAAAATATGTAATGATCACCAAGGCAATGAATAGCTAATGTATAGGTGTCTGTATACAAGATGTGCATGAATAAAATTGGCTATATTTAGGTCACTGGGTAGAGGTAAAAGGCATAAAACAGTAATAAGAAGGTTAAAAAAAAATTATACAATAATTACCACAAAGTGACTCAGTAAAAAAAAAAAAAACAGAGGAAAGTATAAAATCCCAGTATATGAGGTACCATTTTTTTTAGGAAGTTATTAGGCCAAAATAGGAAATATACATCACAGCAACAAGTTCATTTGGAAATAATGAAGGCACAATCAGACAGTAAAGAAGAAGCCAGAAGGAGCAGTTAGGGGGAAAAAAAAGGAGGTGAGGTGAACAGGTAAGGGGCAAGTTTATGCCAGAAGGTAGATTTAGCAACTGAATGTAGTAGGAGGAAGCTAAGGCTAAAACATACATGAAGCAATCTCACATATCACTCTATTTCATCCCTTATTACTCACCGTACACAAAGAGAGTGTAATCAGCTGATGCACTCCCCACACTGTTGGAAGCTTCACATCGGTACGTGCCATTATCAGTCTTGTTAAGATTACCGAAAACCAGGTTTTCACCTACGATGACGGCGTGTTCTGGAAGGTCATCATCTACTCGCTGCCACAAAACTCTCTCTGGACTGTGGAACAGATATAATAAGATAATTATTATATAAGTGAGCTGAAGCCAGCCTTAGAATGTATGAAGAGATGTGATGTACATGTTACTGTCTTGTGAATTTTACAAACACACACTTACTGCTATTTGCTTAAGGAGTGTTTAGCTATAACATTTGAAATGTAATTACCATTATTCTAAAATAAAAAATATTATTGATAATAATAATTAATAATAATAATAATAATGATTGCTACAAAGACCAGAAATGCTTACAATAACCATGGTGTCATTAAATAAATTTGCACAATTGTGCCATTCTCTGGGGTATTAAATTAACTTAATGATATAACTGATGTTCAAGTGATTTTTGCTTAAATTTGATAATAATGTTATGGGCAAGGTGTGAGAGTATGAAACAAAAACTATTTTCACACCACCCATCTCGGATCCATGACAGCACAACAATGACAGATTATTCCTTATATTTATGAATATAAAAGATATGTTTACATTGTCCTCAATGCCATAACAAAATTAAATGAAAACAAGTGATTAAATTCTAAAAGAATCACAAGCAAATTCATTCAACAGCTCTCAAATCAAAAATTATCCAAAAACAAAGTGATGCTGATGTCAAACTATAATTTTAGCATCATTCTCTGTGTTGTGACACTTCAATCTCTTCCATTTTAGCACCAACCTCAAGTTTAAACTTCCCAATGTAAAATCTAAATGTTTCTGTTGTACTTTGTGTTTTGACAAGACTGTGAAATGTTAGTTTCTGCATCACAGCCAAAAAGTCAATTTCATGTCTTAGCGTGCTATCACACTACCGTGCAGATGTTTTTTTACCTTTCTAAATAAAGGATGCCGTCAGAATATATATAAAACATACATCAATCCACCCCTTGTAACATTCTTTCCAACTTACATGGGCTTACCAACAGCTCTACATGTGAGCTCCAATGATTCCCCTTCTCTAGTCAGACCTTGTGGGTATTTCACAGACACACTCACCAGAGGTTTATCTGGAAGAGAAATAGAGGTTGGATATTAACACGTAAGGAAATGTATCATATGTTATCTATTCCAGGTAATAAAGAAGCTTAACCTAAAGCAATGTTTTAGTGGGTACAAGTGTCAACTCATTATTCTAGATCTATAAGATAGAAGGGTACTTTGCACCCTAACGCTGACCCCTCATACTGCCAGCAGGAGAAAACAAGAGGATTATTGATAAATCTACACAACCAAGAACACTGCTGTATTAATATCTCTCCTTCTAGTAAATCTACTTCCCTTGTATCAATTGTAACATAAGAAATATAAAAATCTGTTTATAATGCAGAACACATTACCCAACTGCAAAGAAAACATGCCAACATTACCTTTAAAAGAGGGACACTTGCAACACATATCTAATGTGAACTTGAATAGATTCTAGTATATTCTTGCACACGTCTCCCTCTCTAAAGGGGAATGTTAGCATTTATGTTTCAGTGTACTTGGGAATCCCTTACAAATAATAATAATGCCATATGTTTTGAAAGACCATATGTAATTTCAGCCTTGTGTTTTGCCCAGGGTGCAGAAAGATATTGATACAACTGGGTGTCTCTAAAGCAGAAAGACAAACAGGCAGAGCAATGTTATAAATTAGCTTAGTCTCTTTCCCCTCCAATTTCTGACCTATTCACCATGTCTTTAAAAAAAATGTTACGCTAACATAAGAGGTAAACGATGATCCTTCCACTAAGTAAAATAGTAACTGTTAAAAAAAGAATTATATACGTACACACAAAACACAGGGTGGGCCATTTAAATGGATACACCTAAATAAAATGGGAATGGTTGGTGATGTTAGTATATGGGAGGGGGAAAACTTTTTAAGATGGGTATTGACCATGGTTGCCATTTTGAATCCAACTTTATTTTTTCAAATGGGAAGAGGGTCATGTAATGCATCAAAATTATTGAGAATTTCCCAAGAAAAAAGTGGTGTGCTTGGTTTTAATATAACTTTATTCTTTCATGATTTATTTACAGCCACTGACATGTTGCAGAGGTTAACATGTGATGAGCAGATAGAAACTCTGTTAATGTCTGGTGAACGCAGTACCCGGGTCATTGCAGCAGATTTCAATGCAAGACACCCTACGAGACCACCCATCTCCCATGCTACAGTTGGCAAACTGATTGCCAAATTTCGTGAAACAGGTTCAGTGTTGGATATAAATGGCCCATCCTATCTATAAATATATATGAGAATGATATATATACAAATATAATTGGACAGCACATTATTTTAGAGGGGTGCACAGGTAATCATGAGAATATAATAGATTACCAAGCAAGAGAGTATATTAAATATATAAATATACATCATACCATAAACAAATTCAGTTGTTATTAGCACCTTTATCAAGATGAAATGAGCATTCAGCTATAAAACAAATATGTAAATATTTATCTTTATCATGCCAACCCAGCTCCGTAGCTTAGCTGGTTTAGTTCAGTGGGAGGAGAGCCAATTGTTGTAGCCTGGAATGATATTGATTTAATAAAAATCACTACCCTGGGCATCACATCCAAATGTTAAGTTCTGTTCCTTGCTGAGCTGCAGTAAGAATCACACTGTCAGCGTATACTACAGACTATGGCAGGTGGATTAAGGGGTGCTGGGTTGCCCTTAACACTTGTGACTTGATAAAGAGAGGACAGACCTCTCGAAAACTCGCCTATTTAAAACAATTGTCAGTCTAATAAAAAAAGGTATGACTAAGTATTGCAATACTCATTAATATATACACACACGGAAATACAGCATACATATATGGAAATACAAAGACCATGAACTATGCACACATCTAGACATGTAACATGTACAATTGCAAACATTTTGGCACAAACATTTTTTGTTTGTTTTTATTAATAATGCAACATTCACTTCAGAAACTTCTTAAAAGGAAAAGCTATTAAAAAAAAAACAAAAAACAAAACAAAAAACACACTGTTGTGGTTTGCAGACAAGAACACAAAAAGCAGAATAAACTAACAGCTTATACCACACAGAAATCTTTAAATGACGAGGACAAAAACACTTTCCACCTTTAAGATGTAAACAGAAATAATTAACTTTTCAAGCAGGTAATTGCTCTTCATTTTGAAGAAGGAGAACTAAAACTGGACTTTTTGAAGGGTTGTTTAGGTGATAAATGCCTAAATCTATTTATCAACCATAATGCTGAAGCAACTAGGGGCTGTTGATACAGACAATCTTCTCTCTGCTAATCTTGAGGTCATCCTTTTGCTGCTATGACACTTCCTAGACTTCACCACTGGTGGAAGACATGCAGAAGCACTGTTGTAATGCAACGACACACTTCTGAGCTTACCCGGACATTCTGGGGAATCCGGGAAGAGAGAAAATGGCTGTAGGATGAGGCTAGGATTGCTTTAGTCAACAATATTTTTCAAAAAGCCTCACCTTGGTAAAAAGGATTAACAGAAGGTATATTTTTTCATTTAACAGTTAACCTGCTACAACAGGCACTATACTTAAGATCTCTTAAGCGTTGAACTCAATTGCCGCAATTTTCAGGTGACTTTAAAGAAAAGATTTGCTTTACTTGATCACCAACAATTTTTTTACAAACACAATCCAAAATAACACACAAGAGTGGTTTCTACCAGATAAAAATTATTATAAGCACAAACGGGATGGCTTAAGGTGGTAGATCTTTACAAATGAACACTCTCAGAAGAAAGAATATCAGCAGCTGATGGCTCAGGCACAAAGGTTTTATTAGTCTTGAGCATTCAGCATCCTGTCCCCGCTACAGAGAAAAGAAGAAAACATATGCGTTTCACTGTCAGGCTTTTATCAGTCTAATGCAGCAATGAGTATTAATTTATTCTTTCTATTCACACTGTATAGTCCGATTTAGCTAGATTCAAATGAATCTAGATATCTCTTTTTATATATACATTTTCATAATAAAGTTTGTTGTAATTGTCCTAAAATAAACTCATGCATTACTTTACAAAACATGACAAGTTTATTTTGTGCTTCTCTTGCATATTAACCTACCATTTTCTGTCACATACATTAAAAGCTGTGTCTAGGCAAGGAGCTCCAAGTTATGAAAGTGAAGAGATAAGAGTGTGGGATAGAGACGTGTAATGACAGCTTCACCGCATGCTGTTTCCATTAGTTCACTCACAAGATAATGTTTTTTAATGTAGTAATTCTTCAGCATTAGCAAGTCCTGGAATTTCACACACCCTACATTGCTTTAAGAAGGTAGCTGCAGTCTTAACAGGTTAGTGCAGTAATATAAAATATTCCCAGGATCCACTCAGGCCTGCTCTCAGAGTGCAGAAGAAGCAGACTTAGCGGGATATGCACAATTTCTTGGTTTAATTCAACATCCCTGCAGCCTCTGACAATAATACGGGTTGATTCATGGTCGTCGCTGACACAGAGTGATTGGCAGAAACTGGCAGCTATTATTATTAATTATTTGTAAAGTGCCAACATATTTTGCATTGCTGTACAACAGGAATGATACAAACTAACAAAATATAAAAAAAAAAAAGAGGTGGGATAGAAAATGAACAGACCCTGCTAGCAAAAAGCTTGTCCTCTAAAGGAGATGGAGCTAAAGAACAAAAGTGCAATAGTTTTGTATCTGTTAATAATGCATGGTTTAAGCTTGCAGACATAGAGCAGCACATTGAGTCCTCTGGCTATCCCAATAAGAACAGATATCGCGTAGGAGAAGATGATGGGGGGGGGGGGGGGGGGGGGGGGGGGGGGGGAAGTATAAGGTGTGAAATGGAGGAAGGTAGAGAGAGGGAATCAGCAAGTGGTCATTGTTATGAAGCAAGATGCTACTAAGTTGGATACAGGTTGTAGTCTTCACAGAAGGCAGTGAAAAATGATTGAAAACTATGCTGGGTGGGTGACAGTTTAATATGCTAAGGGACAGTGGTGTTTTTATACATTTTGCCTGGACCTTTTATTGCTAAATGTTCACTTAGCCTATATAAAATTGGTTTCCTTTAGTAAGAAAGAGGGAGGATTTGCAGCTTCAACGGAAATAGAGGCCAGATTTCTATCACAACAACATGAAATCTATTTCAGCAGACTTTTTTTTTTTTGCACTTGAATCTGTTCATGCTGAAGGAAACTTATTTGCCTTCATGCTGAGGTAAAGCTACAGATCTGTGCTATGTTCCACACAGATACATCCATCCATGTGTCACATATAATGGCAAAGCACAGTGTGCGTGCAAGGGCGGCAATGGGCTGTTCTCAGCTTGGGTGCACAATGCAGTTGAGTGCAGTAAAAAGGAGGAGGGGGGACAACACACTATGCTAAGGAGAAGACAAAGCTAAGATGCTTCACAAAATGCTGAGAGAGGGACTCTATTAAGAGGCAGATTCATGTTCCACATGCAAAAGTTCTTGTAACCCAACCAACAAAGGTCATTACAGAAAAAAACATCAGTAACAATTTACAAAAACTAAAGAAAATCCATAAAAAAAAGTCAAGAAAGCAATAGGTATGAACCTTTTATAATGCAAAAAAACTACTAATATATAATCTATACTAATTCTAGTACTTTTTTTGTTAATTAATTTACTGATTCAGTTAGAACCATGGGAGTTTTAGTCACTGGATTGATATTTCTACATTTAGAGGGGAATTCAGCATGCAGCGAAGTGAGCTCCGAAGCCTTTGGCTCACTTCGCAAATGGTATTATGCGCATGCTGATGTCCTGCACGTGGACATCAACATGCACGTGGACATCAACATGCACATTAAAGGGATTCCCGTCTCGGCGAGGCAACTCTTTTGGTCTCGCTGAGACGGGAATCCCTTTAATGCGCTCGCTGATGTCCATTTGCGAAGTGAGCCGAAGGATTCGGAGCTCACTTTGCTGAATGGTGAATTCCCCCCTTAGTGAGATTCACCCTTATTTACCATGTAGTTGCTCCATCACTTCAAAGGGGAGCTAAAGTCACAGGCTGGCCAATGTGATAGGCACAGCCCAGCACAAAAATGTGCTGACACATACACATGGCAATTTCAGCTGAGAGAGAGGCAGTGCTAATTCCCTGCAGTGGGGGCACTGTGCCACTGAAGGGAATTAGGACAATACTGAAAGGAATAGCTGCCATCTGCAGGGTAGCTAATCACAGGCTGGATGCCATTTAACATGCCAGCCAGCCTGTGATTTGAACTACCTTTTTACCTTGTCAATATATGCTTGCAAATAATCAGCATCTTTCACGGAATGTATTATAATTTATAGCTTTGTATCATCTGCAAACACAAAGGGCCTTATTCCTGAAAGTCTGAATTCACCTGTCGAGTTTACTTTGCTACAATCCAAGTCGCTATGCCAAAATAGTCACAAATTCATTTCTGCTTATTCATGACGCCGCAGATAGATTTGTCAGTTATCAATAAGCTGAACATTAATGACTCTAAATCAGAGACATGATGGGGCTTATTTGTAAAAGACCAATTTGTCATGGGTTCACTCTAGCTAATTTTCAGCAGAGTTATTTATTTATTTTTTTATAGTTAGGCTCATTATTGTCTAGGTTTCAAAACACAATAGCCTGTGTGGATTATACCACACAAAACAATGGATACTATTTTTCAAACTCGGATGAAAATCAGCTAGTGTGAACCCAGTCTACAGGTATGAATTCATGTTTATGTGCCACTTCCACATATTAGGGTATTCAGCAATCTCTCTGTGATGCGGGGAATACAATACCAATTTGACAGTGTACGACAGTCTCAGACTTATGGAACAGTTCACACCACTAGTAATCTGACTATTTATCATTCGTTACACTGTTACAGCAGTGAATTCCACGAGGACATTCACCTGTTTTACTTCTCCAGACTGAAGTGGAGAATTATGTGTCTGACGTCAGGGCTCCTACTAGCCGATTGATTATACCACACTATGCATGTAGTGTTGCCAGGTAGGATGTTGATTTGCGTTATAAAGCGACTTTCAAAACTGTTTAGTTTCTAAGCAAAAGGAATCTGATCATAACCGTATTGTTCACTGTAGCAATGAAAATTATTTTTTTTAATTTGTGATATTGGTTAAAGGTTAGAAAAAACATGAAGGAAAAAATGGATAATCATTCTGAATGTGAGTCAGATTGGCAGAAGAAACTAAGAAAATTCCAAATAAGTCTGAGATAAAAGTAATGCAAAAGCATAGATTAGGAAACAACAGCCAAGTCTTTGAATGTGCACCGAGTATTGCTGGTATAACAGTGGAAGCTACATCAAAATAATTAGAAAATGTCCCCTAGATTTGGGAGAGAAGTTGGAGGGAAGACCGCAATCATTTTGAGGACAGGGCTATACAGACCACCATGAACCGGAGAAACATAAGCAGCTGCAAAAATTATTTGCATTTTTTTTTTTATTTTTGCACAGGACAAGCCACATTGGCAAACTGGCAAATTAAAAACTGTAGCAGAGTTCAACAACATTGTAAATAAAGAGACTGCTTTATAGCCATGTTAAATAAATCTGCCCAATAAATTGCCTTTAATGTTTAAAACCACTTTTTTTTTTCCCTTGCCCTGTGAAATTCATTTTCCGGCGTTCATTTGTCTTCAGAGCTTCTTTAGGTAAGGTGACTAACTAGCTCTTGAAAGGAATAGTCCGTGAAGATGAAATGGATAAAGTTGACTAGTAACTTTCCCTTATCTTCAAAATTCACTAGGAGTAGGAAACAGGTGGTATAATAGAAACAGGTGTGTGTGTGTATATATTTCTAGCTTGCTTGATTATTTCTTGTGACTTGATAAAGAGAGGACAGACCTCTTGAAAGATCATCTATTTAAAACGACTGTTGGTTCAATAAAAAAAAAAAAAAAAAAAAAAAAAAAAAAAAAAAAAAAAAGGTATCACCAAATATTGCAATACTCATTTTTTTTGCATCTGTGGACAAACACAATCACGCTATCCATATATATTTCAAGGAACATATATACAGGGGGTCAGGAGATGAGCATATTTTCAAACAAGGAAAATTTATTAAAATGTTGGAGTGGGTATGGCCTATCAAAACAAAAACATAGGGGGAATTCACCATTGAGTGAAGTGAGCTCCGAATCCTTCGGCTCACTTCGTACATGGTGTTTTGCTCTCGCTGAGACTGGAATCCCTTTAAAGCGCTCGCTGATGTCTGCGTGCAGGACATCAGCGAGCGCATAAGAGTCACCTCGCCAAGACTGGAATCCCTTTACAGCGCTCGCTGATGTCCGCGTGCAGGACATCAGCGAGCGCATAACACCATGTGCAAAGTGAGGCGAAGGATCCGGAGCTCACTTTGCTCAATGGTGAATTCCCCCCATAAGCTACCAAACAAACAAAAACTGTGGCCCGGGTGAATTGGCCCTACAACCCTGACGCTACAATACTGAATATTATCAAACCAAAATTATCCACTAGCAATAGATATCGAAAATTTTCCTAAAATGATACATAGGAGGAATCTGTTACAATGTCATACACTATATATATTCCTCTTTGCTGATTCTTAATTTGAAAACCAAATAAAAAAATGTTTAGGGAAAAAAAAAAGTTGGAGTGGGGGTACTAAATGTTAACATACCAAAAAACCTATTTACAGAGAGGGGGATACACAAATTGAGTAGTCTTTTGAGTATAGGTGGTAGTGACAACATTTAAATAGATATTGGACATTTACATGAATGGCAGTAGACATTCCAGTGGGCAGTCTTAATTTGTTACTATGGGACTATGTTTCTAACCACACATAAGACCTCACCTTGCAAAAAAAGTGAACTTTAAATAAATGTCCCAGTCATTTCAAGTGCATCTTGTTTGCTGTTGCTCAGACTGTGCTCTCAAAGTAGTGCAACACTAACTGACAAAAGAGATTCAGCAGTCATCCATTTCAATCTGTAATTCATACTTCTGCCGTAGTAATCTTATATATATATATATATATATATATATATATATATATATATATATATATATATTTATTTTTTTTTTTTTTTAATCATCTAATGTCAGTCATGAGCAGAGACTTCATCCCTAAGGAAAGTGTTGCACGAAGCTGTGATTTTTATCATCATGCTGCCCTTGTCTTTGGTATCATGCATAACATGACTTTCCATATTCAGATGTTCTCTGCTGGATTAATGCCCAGTACTACTACTACTACTCTCTGCGCTGGGACCTCTGACAAAAAGGGCAATCAAAACACAGAAGACATCGGGAGCCGGAGAAATCTTGTTATCTGATGAAGATTTCCTTCTTTGATCTAACTCTGGCTTTTGGAGGCTGAGGCTAAAGGTAGAAATACATTATTAAAGCTAACTAGTTCTTGCAAAATGTTAATGGACATTAAGTTTGAATAAATGAATTACACATTAAGAGTCGCAGGGAAATCCACCACCTGCCAATTTAGAAAGATCAGATCATTTTCTGTTTGCCAATTACAGGGACATTACTTCACAATACTTTCAATTTAGAGACATTAGGAAAAGAAGACTAAACAGCTCCGAGAGATAATAACTTTACACAGAATTTTGTATTGCAGGTATTTTATTTTACTAGTCAATGCCTTGAATACACAGCATGACTTGCATTCTGCTGGGTTTCAACCAGTTTTTAATTAGCACTGTGAAAGGCATTATTGTTTAGTGTTGAAAAATCAGAAGTATAAATGTCACTGGTTACTGCAAAGAACTAGAGGCAGTATTTAATTAATTACAAAAGGGGAAATGAACATCTAATGCACGTTTCTGGAAAGAAAAAAAAAAATGTAAAAAAAAAAGTAAAAGCACTTTCCAAGAAATTATCATCATTTAACACTATCAGAAAGAAAGTTATAGATTGAATATGAGGATAGCACACCTTGGCACAGCGAAACCATTATATAAAGGCCTGGACCATCTTTGTGACTTCAGGCTATTGAAGTAATTTAGAGCGAACAACAAACCCCAACAGCAAACGAAAGAACAAATAAAGAAATCTCCTATTAGTGCACCTAACGCCCTGCCTTGACCTTAACCTCGACCATAATTGGCTGGTTAAAAAATTGAAGCAGGCCTTGACAAAATGTCTACACTTGCAGGTCTTCTTTACATGTGTGTGTTGTGAAATAATTAGACTCATTACACGGAACAAATTCTAAACAAACGCCGATTTATCTTTTAAGTACCATGACTCTCAGAGACTGTATTGTAAGGTAATTCTAGGAGATTTGTTGCTGTTGCTTATCTGAGGAAAAGCAATATCTGGGTAACGTCAAATGACATGCTTTAGGCACATGCTCAAGGAAATGATTTCCACTGAAATCTATGGGAATTAAGCATATTTTATTGCAGTTTATGCAGCCAAAGTTTAGAGATAAAATTCAAGTCCACCCAGAGTGTGTTGCCTCCTCACTCATAAACTACAGCTTTACGAGCTGAAAAGCCCTGTAACAAAGGCTCAAATGGAGAACACTTTCGGGGGTATATTTTATATTGTAAGCTTTTCACATATACCAAGGCATAACTACGTTTCATAATCTGCCTTTAAGTTCTATACCACCTTTCAAACAAATAAACTCATCTATGGACAGACACATTTCTGAAATGAGATGCATAAAGTGTCTTACTTAACAGACTCTTTTTAGACAGCAGGGAGTTGTCTTGGCTAAATGCTAAAAACATTCAGCCAAGACTGCAGTAAAAGAAGCAAACTCCCTGCTTTGCTGCTCAGACGCCAGACCTGAATAAAAAGTCGAGTTGGGCGGAGCAAAGCTAAATGATGATTGACATTATTGCACCTCCAATCAGATCCCTGCTAGATCGTGATTTAAGGGATCTGACTGGAGAAACTTTATTGTCAGTCATCCTTTTAGCCCTGCCCAACCTGACTTGAGAATCAAGTCTGGCATCGGAACAGAAGCCAACAGGTCAACTTTTAGAAATGCTTGGTTAGGATTTCCTTGTCTAACCTTGCAAAAATCCATATCCACGCAAGCTCCAGAATTTTTTCCGTGACCAGCACAGTTGCAAACGTTACCCGGCACCCCATATCAGCGCACCTGATTGCAATTTACTATACACACAATGAAGAAACTGCTGTCTTGTGTGTCCTTTGCATTTCATAATCTAAATGGAAATACCAATTCTGGTTGGTTGGATAAAATAAAGCATCATCCACATAATTTCCACAGAAGAACAGTGCCTCCAGTGGTGAAAAAACTACTGATTATTTTCAAACTATGCAGATAATATGTATAACACGCTTTTACCAGGCTCACAAATATATCCCTTGCTGACAATATAACAGTATTTAATTAAAGTTTCCATTTCACACATTCTACAAAAAAATAAAGCATTTTGATAATTGCTTCTTGCGATGGACTTCTCTGCATATTTGCACTGATATATAGCAGTCTGATGTTACTAGATGTCTTGCCTTAAATGAAGCATTATTCACAGACTTCAACACATTGCCACAAGCTATTTAATAGATCATACAATAAAAATCTCCAGACATTTATGGGGTCAAAACAAGGAATACGGCAACTTCAATTTATATGCATGCATGGCAGAACGAAATGAGCATTTTTCTGTTGTATAAATCCATGAGATTCCTTACCCTTTAACATCAAGCTGCCCATTCACGGATATAATCCTAAAACAGCACTTGGTACATAATTATATAATCTAGCAAAATATGCTGACAAAACAGTTCAAATATAAAAGCAATTAATCAACAATGCATATAGATTTATAAAGGACATTGCATACATTAAATACAGAGTTTGCTTCCTACCCACCGTAATATTTTAATACACAGTGAGTATTTATATTTTCTGCCTGCTCTGCAACAGGGGCAGCACAGAGAAGAGGGGTAGCAGTAAGGGGGATTTGATGGACGACAAAATTCAGACCTGGATTTGGCTGCAGCAGATTTGCTTTCTTTATCTGGTCACGCTGGTCAGCTATATACGTACCAGATTTGTGCTCCATTCAAATGAATTACCAAAACACGTTCATAATGTTCTTCATAAGGATGTCAGAATAAAACAGTATTCAGGTCTACTGCAGAATATGAGATAATTATATAGGTGGAGCTGTTAAGTATATCAACCCCAGCTTCCTATCTGCAGGTATGACATCACAGGAAGTCAAAAACTAAAGTGAGATACAGTGTGTTTCTAGGTAACTTGATGTCCTTCATCTAGATCTTACTTAAACCAGCATTAATACTGTTACAATATAAATATTTTTCACATTTTCATATATACCGGGCACTCTCCAATTACCTGCAATATAAGGGAGCAAGAAATGGACAGCCCTCAGTCAAGCTCACAGGTAAAATTCCAAAATAACAAAAGCTCAGGCTGCGTCACCATCTCAAAGGAAGCTTTCCATTTTTTAAGGCGGCAAGTACACAATACAAATCGTATACTTATTGTTACTTTTGTTTCAAGCACTATCTGCCATCTTGAGGATTATATAAAGTATATAGTAGTCTCAAAACCAAGGTGCCTGCCACAGAATTCACAGGGCTAGTGTAGCATGCACCTGATATACATGTCAGGGAAAAATGGTATCCTAGGAAATGTTGTCTGATTTACTTGTCATTCACTTTTTTAATCTAGAAGAGACCAAGGGCGATTAAGGGCAATCAGGACTGTGATTATACACACGAGCTCAGTTTCTGTAAGAAGAAAGCCCAGAGGAGAAGAAACAAGGTAACAAGTATATTAAATCAAGTCCTTACAACTCAATTCCTACTCTAACTCTACTTATTGCACCCAATCCTATTCTATCACAAAACCTATCCTTTAGCACAGCTTTAGGTGTACATATACAAGAAATAAAAATACAAAAAGTAGGTAACAATGAATAATCTGATTAGCTGGTGTCTGGGGCTACCGCTAGTTAACTGTGGGGCTTCTAGTAACATTTCTTCCACTCCCACATAAGAGAAATTTTGCTTATTTTTCCCATGAGATCCAGGTCTCAGACCCACAATCAGAGCTACACATTGAAACTGAATCAGACTAGCCCACTTCCACCTCTGGCTGTGCCTTTGCATTCTACTACACATAGAGATTTGTACATAATGATGAATGGCTTCAGCAATAGCCATCACAGAAACAATATTCAGTATCAGTGGATTACTGTAACAGACTGTCCATTGTTCTCCACAGTCTTACTGAACGATCATTCCCCATATATTTTGATTACTGAATGTATAGTCACTGAGAAAGATCAGATAATTCCACCCTGGAGAGAGAAATATCAGACTGCTTGGCCATGTATTATTTTATAGCTAGCTTTAACTAAACACTAAAAATAATCAGTAGCACTTTATATATTTTTGGCAAAAAGCAAGCAGTACAGTACTAGAAGTTCAAGCTAAATATATTTCACTATACTGTATCACACAAGGATTTTGCTGAGTTCCCATTTTCACAATTCCGTAGAACACAATTTATCTTTCCTACCTGTCTTAATTCCCCTCCACCTCCCATAAGCAATATAGGAAATATCCTATTAAAAATGATCAAGTACAAAACAAACTGAAGCCATGTTTTTGAAAGAGTTAAACCATTCAGTTAAAATAACATACAGTAGGAATGATGTACCCTAACTATAACTGATACTCTTAAATTGCAGGGTCTGCTAGACTAAACTGCTGTATTATGAAGGAGCAAAACCTTTGGATAGCAGTGCTACTTTAGAGAACCGCTAGTGCAAGTATCTCATGGCTGCCATATTGGATCCTCATTAATATGGATAATGAACCATGACACATTATGACCAATATGGTTTCACCGGTTGGGGAATGTCACATGGTACATTAAAAGTAAATCTCAATGAGGCATACATTTGGTGGTAGTTTCTACACATGCTCTGTAAGAAGACAATGCCTAGGACAACAGCATTTTCAGCGGGAGGTGGAGCTGTACTGCTACTTATGAAATAATTAATGCACAGGAAGCATAAATGATCAAGAAGGTGGCTATGAAGGGAAAGATGGTGGGCATATGTTGTTGCTTGTATGTAGGATAAATAAATAAATGTGATATATTGGGAGATTCTAGTTTTCTTTAACATGGCCCCACCCACTATTATAACATGTCACAATGGAATATATTTTTATATAAATTATATATTTATTTTTTAAGTATACAGTTTTGTAAAGCAGATTAACTTTGGGAAAGAAACAAACAACTTTAATTCTGTTAAAAAGTCATGGTAGTTTTCTTGCACAGGGAATAGTTTCCATACTCCTTTGTAATCAATAGTCAGTGGCATACAAGCACCAACATCCAAATGACCCCCCCACCCCCAAAAAAGCAATTTTTCTGGACATCACTAGTTTTCAGCGAAGAGAGGGTGCAACTCTAGGTTCTACACACCAGTGGGCCTAGAAATAGCTCCTTTTCAAGCATGTCCCTAAATAGCAGCCCCACCTTTATCATAGAGATACAGACTAGACTTTAGCTAAAGCCTCAATATGAATTTTCCTGCAACACTAAAAAAAAAAAAAAAAAAAAAAAAAAAAAAAAAAAAAA
>WMED01003272.1:0-22521 GCA_019650415.1 Pipa parva
TATCTATCTATCTATCTATCTATCTATCTATCTATCTATCTATCTCTATCTATATCTATCAATCTGTTTATCCGTATCTATCTAATCATTTTCTGTGTTTCCATCTAATAATTTTCATTGTTATTTGGAAAATTTAGTTCCCTGAATAATTGTAAATAAAATGGAAAACATACAAGTAGATTATTTAGACAATAAAAAAAGATTTCAATAAGTAGGTTTAAATAGGTTAACTCCCATCTGTTGTTTGAACCAATCTAACATGTTAAATTTGGATTATTACTATCCCTTTCAGAATGTTGCCAGAGATTTTTTCCATCCTTATGTTTAATGTAAAAATATATAAGAAATGACAAGAAGACACATATCAGGTTTGCACCTATCTAACATTGTAATAAGGCACTTGACAACTTCTCCAAACGACATCCCCCAAAGAATAGGAATGGAGTTGGTTGCGTTATACATTATATACATGTATCATAATATAAGATGCTGTAAATAATCTGTGTCCAAGGAAATAAGTCAACAGGGAATCTGTATCACCATCTACCTGTCGGCATTTGCCTGATTTAGGTGATAACTGAAGCTTCACTTTTCTGCTATTCACATTTTGGCACACAAATATTTTCAAAATTAGAAACTGAAAAGTTCAGCGAGTGCAAAGAGGCAAAAGAGAATTTTATGGGGATGGTGAATAATATTCTTTAGAAAACTCTGCAACTTCAAGGTTATTGCAATGCTGCAGCATTCATTTAAATATTACACACAGGAAAAGTTTACTAAAACTAAAACAGAAAATTAGAGAGTGTCAATAATTACTGTTCAGTAAAAGTATTTTTTTGATGATACCATATATGTGATACATTCTTTTATAAAACGCTGGAATTCTATTGCCCTGTAGAGCAATACAAATATTATTTGTTTATTACCCTGTCCTAAATCAAGGGGGTGATTCAGAAATGTGCGAAGTGAGCTCCGGATCCTTCGCATCACTTTGCACATGGTGTTATGTGCTCGCTGATGTCCGCGTGCAGAACATCAGCGAGCGCATAACAGCATGTGCAACGTGATGCAAAGGATCCGGAGCTCACTGAATTACCCCCAAATGTCTACCGTTCCTTTTAGATATGTACATATGGGTGATGAGGGTCACATGGTGCATTGCAATATTCAGTGGCAGTGAGTTAGGGTGCATTAAGGGGCTTATTAATCAAAGTCAGAATTTGACTGTCAAAGTGAATTCTTGTCACTTGTGGTACTGCAATAGCTGCAAATTCTCTACACCTTATTCACTAAGAGGTGGATGCAGATAGTGAAAAAGCATATGGTATCAAATGCAGTTTCTTGTGTAGTGTGGTATAATTAGTTGGCTTAGGAGCCCAGCCATCAACTCCCTAATTCATCACTTAGATCAGGAGAAATAAAACTTGAAAATTCTACACATTATGCCTTGCTGGGTTCATAACTGACAGATACTGACACTTGGATGAACAGGTAAATTATCCGTGCATATTCAATGCAAAGTGATGCGACAAACTCTGTAAGTCCATCACCATTGTAAGAGTCTGAATTGGTCGCAAATTCATCAAATGGCAGAGTTTGATGAGTACATGAAGACTGGGAAGTGCTAACACAACTGCCAACTTGTTAACACAACTGTATAGACTTTTGTGAATGATGCCCCTAAATGTGGGAGTATACTTTCTGGCCATATGTAATGTCTATTAACTGTGTACCTCACATTCTTTACAAATGTAATGTGCTCCAACACAGAACAGGTGCTTCCTATTCACCTAAACAGAATTGCTGATAACTTAGTAGTAGAAAGTGCATATATCAGGGGGTGACAAATACTGCATATAGTGGGCCAAAATTAAGAACTTGGACAAAGTCATGGGAAAACCATAATATTTATTGAAAAGATGTCTACAATTAAGTTTTTCCTTCTCATCAGATATAACAACAAACCTTCACAAACAGGCCTTCCTTTACATTTGTGAACAGAATTTCTGCTTCTCAATTTTCTTGAAAGTTTATGTTTTCCACCTTTCTTCTGACCATTTTTGGTAGGCGTGGCCTGATGTGACTACAAACCATGAGGTCGCTAATTAATGTTAACAGCCAACACACGAGAAGAGCATTCTGGGATTTGCAGTATTAGTGGTGCATGTGCTGTCTACTGGTGGCCCAGCTCTAGTAGACATTCGGTATTCTTTCGTGAACCAAATAAAATTACACTGTGGGTCAAAGTTTTATACCCCTGATGTAGATCATGTCATTATAAGCAGTTATTTCAGTAGTACCTTTGCACAATTTTGTTAAAATGTAATGGGTGAATAAGACACATTAGGTTTGGCATAACTAGAAACCTAATAAGTAGTGGGGGGTAGTGGGGGGTGGGGGGGGGAATATATATTGTCATGTTTTTTTATAATGGTAAAAAAAAACACTACTAAAAAAAATAATCTATCATCATTCAAAGTACTCCTAATAATAACTTTGTGTTGTGAAAAAGGACTGAAAGTGGGATTTGCTAACATTTATTCCACTAATATGTAACTGCTACTATAACAACTGGGTGCAGGCATGCATTTATTTGGCTTCTTAAAGCAGGTTTTAAAGTGATATAATATTTACATGTCCATTGTACTTGGTCTTTAACAAGGATTTTTAAAAAATAGATAAAATTGATACAACTTCCTCAAAAATCAAAGCAAAGTGTATAATACATTGATATAAATAAGCGTCAAATGGTAAAAAGCTGCTCTGCATCCATATTTTTTTACGTTAATGGTATTTAATATATTTCTCCCTAAGTACCTGCAAGCTTTTACATAGAAATGCTGATTACTTCTTCATGGAACTCCTTATCATCATTTTTAGAATGACAAATGTTTGGACAGAAAACATCATGCTGCATTGATTGAACATTCAGTTTTCAGTCTTTTATAAGGTACCATTGTCCTTACTTTTCAAGCATGGCAATCTATGCCCAAGCACTTTCATCATTAACATTTATGCCCTTACTCTCCTTGAAGAATCATTAAATTATAGGACCTCTTCTTTTCTTACTACATGGTCCACAAACTTTGGATATCTTCATTTGAAGTATCTCCATCCACCACAACGATGTTTTTGATCCACAGTTAAGAATTTAGTTGTTGGTTGTTGGGTTGCCATATAGCATTCCATTTAAAATCCAAGAGACTTCCAGCACTTTCTTTGGAGCAATTCTATCACGTGAAAGTAGGTTTTCTAAAGTATAATCTCCATATGGTATATGCAAAATGTATGACTGAATGGACAGTTCACTGGATAAAATCCATTTCACTTTCTGTGACTGCCTTCTTAGTTAACAACAACAAATAATTAAGTCATATTTCACACCTGCATATCTCTGACTTTTGCATTAGGCTGCTGGGTAAACTGAGTTGGCTCAGCTGCCTTGCAGATATATGTATAGGGGCAATTAAGTAATAGGATAGGCATCAAGCATAAATCAGAATGTCATAAAGGTAAGCATTACTGTCCAACTTACGTCCATGCAAACACACAAAGGTTAACTGTTCATGCATTTATGATCATTCCATATTTAGTATTTCATGTTGGCAGCAGAATCCAGTTCAGCCATGTTTGCACAGCTGAGCAGGAGTTAAAATATTTTTCACTCTTTTCTTTTCAGACTCTTTTGTCTGCTAGTTGGCAACATTTTGCCATTTACAAGTGAAATTCAATCATATTTTTACAGTAGATGAGTACAACACTTGTAGAAGAAAATGCTTTAATAATACACCTTATCCAAATATGCATAAATTGCAGCAGTTTGAAAACATCACTAGTTTAACAAAGAATCTGAAAGAAATGATGTCTTGAGCTCAGTAAAATAAGTAATATTGTGTAAGGCTATATAAACAACAAGCTCATCCATTATACTTGGGTTAAATGCCACTCAAATCACGCTTATTATAAACAGCAAAATGAAGGTTTTCATATTCATTTCCAACTGCATGGCCCAAAGATGACCCACCACATGATTTAAAAGAAAAAAAAAAAAACCTATCTCTGTGTGGGCTCTGGGAAATGTTCTAAATAAAAATAATGGACTGTCTTTTAATAAGTCTCATTGTGAAGATCCCACACATCAAACAACGTAGCTCAGCTTGGAGGCAAATGACGGGCATGTGTGATCTAGCTGGAAGAGAGACAAATGGTGATGGGAGCAACTTCATCTAGGGACTCCTGACAAGAAAATGGCATTCGCAAACTGACACATCTGTCAGGGTGCAGAATATTGGCACCTGTCACGCATTTTCACTCATGAGTTTTAATAAAGCTGCTTTCCCTTAGGTAAAATTGGGACCTGACTGTAATATTAGCTGTGAGCACGTCTTGCCCCCCCTTTAGATCTTTCCCTATGTGGAGCCTTTCAGATGAATCTTAAAGCAAAAGTAATGATGTTTACCAGTTCATTCTGTATTTTTTTCCCAGCTATAATCTGAAAGAGATGTGCTAAGACTTTTTGTTCTTTAACAAAATGTTTCTGTGTCTGCTCTTGCCAAGCTCTCTTACTTTCTTTCCCATACTGCTTTTGTTTTCAGCTTGCCTGTCATTTTGAGTAAATTTAGCCCCAGGAAGTTTGTGTGTCATAAAAACCTGGGTTGGGATTTGTTGTGTGTCAGTCAATAAATCAGCCAGACTTTAATTATCAGGCGAATGATGGAAAATAGTGACAGGCATCTGGTTCCGTAGATAGTGTTTCTCTTATGGCAAAAGCAACTTTACATTTTGGGTTAAGGAGAGGGTAAAAGTTCTGAGCAGTAATAATACAAGAAATTCATGATTTCTTGCTAAAAGTGTCCAGTTACATCTCAAGCTTTATAATACATCATTTGCAGGATGAAGTTTAAAAAGAGTTATTTTATTCTGCTATTGTGTATTAGCATCATAATTTTCCTTTTTTTGGTTGTCAGCATCATATTTCTGTAGACAATGGAAATGTAGAAATTACTGGTACGTAATGGCCGCTATGTGAAATTACCAAGCTTATTTTATCAGCTATTTCCACAACAGACTCCAAACCTGCATGATATGCATTGTATTTACATCTAATTAAAATCATTGCTTTGTTAAATTATTAATAAATAAAAACAACCTTGAAGATCTCCTCATGTTATAGTAAATAGATAATATAGAGGTGCTAGCAGGTCAGCCCTTGTGTCATTACACAGGCAAATAGTAAATCCATATAAAATGAAACACACTCATGAGGGGCATATTTATCCCAAAGTGAATTTGCAACACTCTGCACCAATTTGCCAATAGTTTCGTAAAGTAAGTTCTGCATATTGACTAAACTGTGCATTGTCATGGCAATAATGCAATTGTTTTCAAAGTACATTTGTATGTCTGAAGAATAGAAACAATGGCTCATTGTAATGAATTTAACCAAAATAGTTTATTGTTGCAAAGTGATAGCATCTGTACATAGACAACAAACTCTAGTATACTTGTATTCATATAATAAAAGATAACCATTATTGTCACTAGCTTTGTTTCCAAAAGTCGCTCAATGTTTTTTAAACTTATTTCAGTGGTAGATAGTTCCTAATTTACACCAACTTGTAAATTATTATGACCATTTGTCATATTTTTCTAAGCCTTTTGTGCAAAATATCACTAAAATAGTTGCAGTAACCCTTCTATAGCCCCCCCCAACCCCCACCCACCACCCCCCAATTTGCTGCTTTCATCTTGCAAAGTCAAATCTGTGAACTCACACCAGTATGCGTTGTACAGATTTGCACTTTGATGCATAATGATTACCGATGAAATAAATTTAAAAAAAATCATTTGCCAGAATTTGTCAACAATACTGGTGACCAAATTATAGCAAAATGGTGATGTTGTCCTTTATTATATTAATATTTGCTAGTATGTTGTCTTTGTAAAAATGACATCGTTTGTGACAATATGCCTGCGTAAGGTGAAGACACTACAATATAACAATGCTCAGTGCTGAATTTCTAAGTTGCAGCCACTCCATCCCTTGCAAGGAATAAACACCTAATTGATTACAATTGACTGTTAGCACTGCATTGCTACTAGTAAATCACAGGTCAAATTGGCATGAATTATGGCAAATATAGTTCAGCAGGGAAATTCACTTTGACAAATATGCCCCACTTCTTCCTCTAAACAGATATCACCGTTTTGATTTCTCTTAAGCCAATAGTTATTTGAACAGACTTACAGTATATATCTTGCATATTTATTCGGTGATTTGTTTAATATTGTTTTTAAATAACCTAAAGAACCAATAGTAAAACATGTTTTTAAGAATACTTGCTATTTTTATACTATTTTCTTATTACAGCAATCTTTATTAAAACATTCAGTGCATGCCATGGCAGGACTCTGTATACCAATGGGATTTTATAGACTGTCCCACAGTTTTATAATGATACACTGGCGCTGAAATGTATCCTAGCTGTTTTATTGGTGTATTTGTGGAGCATCTGAAAGTATTTAAGTTCTGTTTGGCATCCCATGCTAAAGCCCACCAATAGTCCATTTTAAAAGCCAGGAAGGAAATTACAATCATATTATACACTAGTTTGTCTAACTGTTCACCACAGGGTCTAACAGCCTCTTTGTTGGATTATAAATATGCCTAGAATTTGTTTAGTGGCTTACTGGAATTCAAATATAGTCATTCCGATTTACATTTGATACATTTCAAAACTGTTTTTATGCTTTATACCCTTAAATATTTAGAATGTACTGTATATTTTGACTTATTTATTGTCAGTTGAGACATATATTATTTATATTCTTTCAAAATGATATGGAATTCATTTAGAAAGGGGACCCAGAGTGATAAAGGAATAAACAGGGCCGGTTCTACCGATGGGCGATGTGGGCGACTGCCCAGGGCACAATCTATTTGATGAGCACTGTTGCCCACATCGCCCATAGAAAAACTCACCTCCTCCAGCGTTCCAGCGACGCACCTCCTCTAAGTGCTTCTCCACAATGAGGTAAGTTGAATGTGATGGGGCTCCTTGGCTGCTTTGGGTCTTGTCGGCTGGGGGGGGGGGGGGGGGGTTGTGCCGCAGGGCCGGAGGGAGGTCAAGGGGAGGTTCGCCCAGGGCATCAACTGCCCCTGGGAATATATTTGCTTTTTTCATATTTTTCATTGATGCATATTGCATCAATGTATCTCAGTGCAAGCATGATGAACTGGGAGAAAGTACTGGGATTATCAATGGGAATTCTATGGATCTGATGGCTTTACTTATAAATTATGCTTCATACTAAAGACGAGGAATGGTGCATGGGGATTTCAGAACTTTGTCTGTTCACGTGATATATATGGGGCATATATGTTATGTAGTTTAAATTACTGAAAACTGTTAGTGCACAATGTTAAATATTTAATTCACTGTCTAATAAGAAAGAGTTTCCAGTACCCTATATATTATGCTAACACATAACATCATAAACTGTATAGAGAGAGTACTTCCGTCGTAGCACCAGTAGTAAATCAATATATCCAAAAAAAGATAAGCAGGCAGACCATGTAGTGAACTACCAAATAATTTAACAGTGTTGCATCTTACATGTTTTTGGCACTGGGCCCTTTATAAAAAGACTCTTGACTGGACTTCATCTGCATAGAATTTTTATGTACACCCCCCGCACTTCTGGTTTCCTCCCACAATCCAAAAACATACATCTGTGTCTGTGTGTGTGACTGAATAGGGAAAACTAAATTGTAAGCTCCATGGGGCAGGGACTGAATTGAATGATAAACCTCTGTAAAGCACTTCACAATATAGCAGCGCTAAATAAATGAACAAATACAATACAATACTGTACTTGCAGGTAGGTGTGAGTGCACTATATCTGAGCATACTCTGTAATATATCCTTAAATATAATGGGCAGTGTAGCAGGGTATGTTTGGTTAATTGTCATCAGCACTGTTACCAAAGAACATCTTCTATATGGACATAAATAATGTTTGGGACATTGTGGTCCTTGCTGACTAAAGTCCAAGTAATCACGTAGAACTATGATTTCACCTCTATAGTCCAATTTGGGTCACTACAATCATTGCGATCTTACAGAGATCTTCACATTGCTTTGCATGCTGGTGCACAGGTACTTATACTATTGACTAAGCAGTGGAGTGTGTCGAAGGAGTGAATGCGATTAGGTGAACTTCTCTGAATTCACCTGTTTGACTTTGGCACTTCAAAAACCTAAAGGAAGGAAGGAAGCTGAATACAGACAGCAAGAAGTAAAGGAGTAACTGAATAAAAGTGTTTAGGGAAGAACACATGTGTTTACAAGAGACAGGGCTGATAGGAGGTTAATTTCACTCAGTTTTCCTGGTATAGTAGTTCAGTTCAACACTGTATAGATTTTCCACTTTATTTCCATGCAACTGGTATTTAAACTTTGGCCTATTCGAGTATTAATTTCTGGTCTAATACTTTAAAATTACTCTTGTTTGTGGTTTTCTGTTTAATTATTCATGTATCTCCACCTATTTTTTTTTTTTTTTTGCTTTTTTCAGATACCTTCACTTACTTTATCAATATATTTTGGTTATGAAAATTTTGTGACCTTTTATTTTCATGGTACATATTTGTCATGTTATTCTGTATATTAGTGCAATACAGATGGAGGCTATTTGGACTTGTGTATTTGAATGGCTCAACCTGACAAGGAGGGCATCAGACTTTAAGGGGGTGAGTCAGCAAAGTCCAAACTGTTGCATATAGGTGTGAATTTGCATCCATTGCATCATCATGACAACTGAGACAACTTATAACAGACACAACATTATGGACTTCTTTGTGTCATTTTGAGAATGAAGGCATCAGCAATTTGGGTATTCATCATACACAGAAGTGTTAATATGCCAATGCATACTGCAGTGAATATTCTAATTTGACTTTGCCAGCTCAAAAGTGGCAAATTAGGAGGCTGACAACATGGACCCTGTTTGGCATTGTTAGGATTAGTCCAGATACACCTAGGAGAAGGAGGCGGCTACCGTAATGTCCGTAAAGGCACCCAGACGCTAAGGCGCGGAGTCTAAGGAACCCCCGGTATTCACCTAGAGCCCCCGCAAGGAGGTTAGGACTTAGCTGCGGAGGGAACCCAGGTCACGGCCCCTAGGACTGAGCACCTGAACAGGACTTCGGAGTTCTTCCCGATAAGGACCAAACAGGCAGGGAGACCAGGCAAGCTAAACCGGAACAAAGGCTGTAGCACAGTAGGATTCAGTATCAGAGGCAAGGCTGGAGACTGTGACTGTAGCAAGGTAGGAATGCTGAGACAAGGCAGGGTACTGTGACAAGGCAGGGTACTGTGACAAGGCAGGGTACTGTAACAAGGCAGGGTACTGTAACAAGGCAGGGTACTGTGACAAGGCTCAGGGTACTGTGAACCTATAATCAGGCGCCGGTCTATTCTGACAGACTCCCTTATATAGCTAGGGAGCCTGTCAGAAGATCGAGCCAAAGAATTCAAAAAGCGCGCCGCCGCGACGTGCGCACTATGACGTCAGTGCGCATGCGCGGCGGCCGCATCCCGGAAGAGCCGCGGCGCCGCGATGCCCGACGCTGGAGCAGCCGGTACGGTAAGTATTAATCCTTACAGGCATAAGGCAACAGTTGACTCAAAACTTGTAATGTTGGCAACTGTAACAAGACAACAGTAGTGGTGATAAAAATGTGACATAGTGATAGTGAAATTTTCAACAGATATATGTATAAAAAGTGCATTGTACAATACAAGTATAATATCACAAGGATATAAAGTGCTAGATTGTGGTTGACACAAGAGGTTGGAGGTCTCTGCCCCAAAGAGCTTACAGCCTATATATGTGAAGATGACATTACCTAACTTCACTTGATTGACTATACCTCACTGTAAATATGCAATCGAATGCAGAATTCACTACATGAATCTGAAGTTTAATGAATAATTAGAAATGTAATTGAAACTGTAAAACCAGATTGATATGGAGTGAGGCAAATTCACTTTGCCTGTCCAATTCACTACTTGATGAAATCCATGTGGTTAGATGTGAATAAGAAAAGCTAATCTGTGCTGGTCTAAACATAAAACATTTTTTTTGATATTGCATTTGGGGTCCTATTCATCAGTGCAAATTCAACTGCCATAGTGAATTTGTGTCATTTTGGGTTTCTACGCTCCAATAGTCATGAATTCACTACTCCTTATTCACTAAGCAGTGAATTCCCTTGCTGAAGAAGGGACACTGTTTATAACATAGTGTGGTGTAGTCAGTTGGACAGTATTAGGAAGCATAGTGATGCATATTCCACCAGTGCAGTGCAGTGAAATCATCCTTATAAATGTCCCACAAAATGTATAAAGTAATTGTTGCATCCTTTTATATGCCATCATATTTGTAGTTCATCTTGTCTCTTGGTTGCAGTCTTTGTCACTTTTAAATGAACCTTATGCCACACCAGATCCCTACTAATTTTCAGTGCAGTCACTTGATAGTCAAATTAGCTGTGCATGCACACACAAAGTGGTGCAAAGAGCTCTTTAAATCTGCGAATGATGTAAGTGTCTGAATTGGCTGCAAATTTTCCACATCACAGGGTTTGATGAATAAGCAGAATTGGAGAAGTGGAAAATGGACACAAATTCAGAACTTTATCGTTTGCGCTTTTGTGAATAATCCCCCAAGGAATGTCTGAATCTGTTAGTACCATTTCAATGATTTATATAATGAAAAGTCCCTGTCATTAAACAGACTGCAATTTAGATTGTAAGCTCTACAGGGAAAGGACTTTCATGCTCTTGTTGTAATCACTGCTTGACACTTAGGGCAAAAGTTATTGAAGTGGAAAAGACCAGTCTCGGCTTTTCGCGTTTATCTTGTGAGATCTCAACTTGATCCCACGAGATTATCGCTTGAGTTTTTAGATCAAATTTTTCTATGGAAAGGTATCCATACTACCAATGTAAAGTATAGCTAACTTTCCATCAAATAATCCGATGGAAAAGTTCAAACGATAATCGTGCGGGATCAACTCGAAAAGTTGAGATCAGTCTCTTCGACTTTAATAACTTTTGCCCTTGCTAGAGTGACAAATCTTCATGATTTTATGCTTGGAATTTACTTCACTTGAACTATGATAAGCACTTTCCCACGTCTTTATTATGATTGTATTAATGAATTATACATACGCACATACAATTTAAATGCTCTCTCTATATATAACATTTCTTTTATAGAACACATTTGTAAGTTATCCACTTACAGCTTTGTAAATGATTTTCCAGATGGGCAGGAAGGATGGATTTAAAATTATTTCGCAAACAATGCTCTTCATAGAATTATATCTTTATATTAAAATTATACGCAAGACACTTTTTAAAATTAGTTTTCTTTACATTTCCCAAACTGGACCAAAGTATAATCAGTATTCAGAATATTGCATTTTGAATAAAATAATAGGCAAACACAAAAGCAAAAGGCAAGAGAATATTAGTTTCCTTGAAAAAAAAAGTTTGCTGCTATATTATTGCTACTGCATATATTATGTTATGTGTATACATAAACAGTAGGGGTCCTAGAACAAAGTTAATGTTGACAATATACATTTGATGAGCAGCTCTTTCAGCTTTAGGATATGAAAACAAGGAGCTATTTGTATCTCTTCCAAATGCATTTTAGAACTAAAAAATTCTTTATCATTCACTCAGCTAACATTAATTGTAGTTGCTGTTACTATTGCTTTTTTTCTGTGGTTTATTGCTTTGATATGCATCTGGCTGATGTTGACTTGAAAGTTGTCAACCTACATTTCATTTAATTTCTTTAAAATAAAACACAATCTGTTTCTAGATTTTAACAACTTTGAATAGAACAGTGCAGCTTAATTTCAATTAACAATAATACTGTAAAAACATATGTCTATCACTTGCAATACACACTAGAACCTATGCACAAAAACATTAGTGGTACCAAGCCCAGTATGCACAGTATCAACATTAGTATGTATGTATAATTTTATTTATAAAGCGCCACAAATTTACACAGCGCTGTACAATTCAGCAATACAAATATAATACAGACATGAGAAAAGTGCATTAAACAATACAAGTATAATATCACAAGGATGCATCACTTTAAGTGCTAGGTTGTGGTTGACACAAGAGGTTGGAGGTCCCTGCCCCATAGAGCTTACAATTAAAAATGGAGGAAGACTTACATACACAGATAGAAGGGTAATAAGAGATGTAACAATGCGCTGAAACACAGGTCAATAAATACAAATATTAAGCATAAATAACTAATTAAGGATTAAATAAAATATATACCATATGTTTTGCTCCATAAGACACACCTAGGATTTTAAGGAGGAAAATAAGAAAAACAAATTCAGAAACCAAATTGTGTGCTAAAATATTTAATAAAATATACCACTTCTACCCTGACTGTCCTTCCTCCCTCCCCTGCCTGCCTGCCTGCTTGACCTCTTGTCATCCTTCCCCTGCCGGCCTGCTTCCCATCTGACCTTACTCCAGCATTCCAGCAAGTTTCCTCCTGCACTAATAGCAGCTAAATCAGCTCTTGTCAGCTCTATTCGCTGTGGATTTGCCTGCTACCAGTGCAGATGCTGAATCCACACTGAATAGAGTCAACAAGAGCTGAAGAAGTGCCGTCACTCTCAACTTAGTTCAGTGTGGAGAAGCACTGACAGGAGGCAGCTTGCTTGAACACTACAGGAAGGTAAGTACTCTGAATTTTCTTCAGGTTCTGTGGAAGTTGGTGTACGGGGGTGGGGATCTTGCATACTGGCATCCCCACCCATGCCCTGCAGCAGCTAAAGAAAGGGAACATTTGCTCCATAAGATGCATGGGCATTTTACCACAACTTTTGGTGGAAAAAAAGTGTGTCTTATGGAGTGAAAAATACGATACATAAAAATCTGTGATAAATATCAGTGCTGCAAAAAGCAGAGACAGATTGGGAGAATGGTTCTCCCTTTTGGGGAGAGAGGGGGAAAATTCTGGCAGCAGAATTTAGAATAGACTGGAGTGGGGCGAGGTGGGAAGCTAGAAGGCCAGATAGAAGAACATTACAGTAGTCCAAGTGGGATAGGATGAGAACATGCATGAGGGTGTTAGCAGTTGCATGAGAGAGAAAGGGGCAGATCTTGGAATGTTGCAAAGGAAAAATTGACAGGTTGTAGCAGTGGAAGATATATGTTTATAAGAAGGAAAGAGCAGGGTCAAAAGTCAACTCAAGACAATGTACAGAGGGTTGATAATCGCACCATCAACTAGAATGGAAAAGCGGGTCCAGGTATGGGTTGAAAAATAATCATTTGGAGATGTGTTCCATTTTAGTGGGTCTCCACACTGAAGACTAGTCTAATATCAAAAAATTTAGCACCAGATTTAGGTTTGAAATCATAGTAAAGAGGACAGAGGCTGATAAGTTGAACTTGCATGCAGAAGATGCTGCATTAAATTTAAGGTGCATTTTATCTTCTGCTACTTTTATCTCTTGACAGTTGCCTTGTAAGTTTTTAAGTTTTCTTCTATCTTTGAGTGACATGTACAACCTGTCAGCGGTGATCTTCTTTTAACTGTACTTGGGATGGGATATTGTACTTGGACCTCCCCTTTAAGTATATTCAAATGTAGCAGGGATGAATTTGTCAAATTCTTTATACCAGATTTTGTCATTTGAACAGAACTCAAGATATCCAGATATACAAACAATATTTTCTCCATATCACTGTATGTAAATGTATCATTTATCTCGTAACACAGTAACATAGTATGCAAGGACAAAAGGTCTGTCCAGTTCAGCCTATTATCCTGCAATGTTGATCAGCAGGAAGAAAAAAAATCCTGCTAGGGAAAAGGTAATACATACATTTGCATTTTAAAATAATAAATTACATAAATTCTTATGGGTAGGTTTTTCTCTAAAGAAGAGGTTTTTCTGAGAAACGCCCCCAGACATCTTCATATGGCCCCAGCCATGGAGAAATCCTTCACAACTTCAAGTATGGCAGTCACAACCATTCCCTAGATAAAGAAACCACCTTCAGTAATCTAGAATCCATAACCTATAATATTCCTGCACTCAAGAAAGACAAGGTCCCTTTTGAAATCCTTTATTACATTCACAATGACAACTTCCTCAGGCAAAGAGTTCAATAGTTTTACTTACAATAAAAAGCCACCATTTGTGTTAGAGCAGAAATCTCCCTTCCTCTAAATATAGAGGACATGACCATGCTTCATAATTAATAATGAATTATCAATAAATGTCTTGTTAATCAAAGCATTGACTAAGAATAATAATCACTTAAAATGTAATACATTTTATGCAAATTCATATAGAGATTGCCATAGGATTATACCATGCAATAACTCTTATTGCTGTGCATACATTTTTAATAACCATTGTCATCATCAGGATGCAAGACTAAAGAACAAAGGCTGCTCATGATACTTCCTGTTAATGAAATGGTTTGTATCTAGTTGGTACTGATAATTTATATGACTTGAGAAACAATAAGTAAATAGATGAAGATGAAACACAAGTCTAATACCAGAACTGAGAGTTGACCTTTGGACTTGATGCTACATTTTTCGCAACTCTCTCTGATGCAGTAAAACATGGGGTTGAGGAAAGGCTACCAACTATTTTCTGTGAAACCATATTCACGGATAGGAATGAACTCAAACAAATAGATATGATAAAGCAAATTGTATTTTACTGGATGATGTCAATACATATTAACTTAGTTTTGCAATGGGGAAAGTTATGTAAGTTCATTTTATTTAATTTGGTAACACAGCTTGTCAAATACTGCAGATTGCACTTTAGTGCAAATTAAAGATATTTGCATTTAAAACAAAACTTCACTCTGTTAAATTTGCATTGCAGTAACAAATTTGATTTGGAACAGGTTTATATAGCAGTTTCTCAATGCAAATATGCCTCATTGCATACAATGATATTCAAATTTGTTCAGAAAAGAAACCATTTACATGAACACACATATTACTTCAGCTATATGTTGTTGGTATGGATCGCACCATGGGTTCTGTTCTGTTTCACTTTATAATTTAACCTAAGTTAAAAGCAGCACAATTTTAAAGAGGAAAAGGTGAGCGAGCATAATAATCTACCCCTTATGGTGCATCTGAATAAAGCTGTTCAGCTTAACACTGGTTGATTATAGAGGAACAACATTTTCTTTCAGCCTGACTTGTTCAAAACTTCTGAGTAAGTAAATCTTTATCAAGTTTCATCTAGATCCATTTTTTTAATAAAAATTTTTGACCATACTTAAACAGAGGGGACTATTTTTTGTCCCATGTCTCCTTAAGTACCTCATAGTCTTTTGAGATGATAATTGTTCATTTAAATCTGATTCCAAAAAAAAAAAAAAGATTAATTGTTCTCTTTGTATATGTAAGACAAACAGACCTCATGCTAGATGACAGTGTCACATGGGTATCATTTTTTACAACAGGGGTCCTCAAACTATCGCCCGCGGGTCGCATCCGGCCCCCTGAGGCCATTTACCTGGCCCCCATCGCCAGGCCGGCACAAGCGGTAGAGGCAGCTGCAGGAGGGGGGCGCAATGGTGGTCTTTGTCCCCCTCCTTTTCCCTACCGCTACCTACCTCATACCCGTCCTGGCTCAATGTACTATAAAGCTCACTGTTACAGCGCTTCTCTCTCCCTCCCCCGGTGCATACTAATCATGTTATCAGACATCATCAGTAAGCGGTGGGGGAGGAAGTGAGAAGCGCTGTAACAGTGAGCTTTACAGCACACTGAGCCGGGCCGGGTACAAGGTTGTGGATCAGGCAGCACAGCATGGGAGGGGGGTTGTGGGGGAAAGCAGCAAAGCGTGGGAGGGGGTTGTGGGGGAGAGCAGCACAGCATGGAAGGGGGGTTGTGAGGAAGACAGCAAAGTTTATTTTAAATATTGTATTTGCTCCCATTTTGTTTTGTTTTTTTACTTTAAAGAAGAACTAAAGTAGAAAAATAAAAAAGAGTTAAAGTAGTTACCTTATACTGAACCGAGTGATTACAGTCACAGCATGAGCTGTGCTGTAATTAGTTGGCACGTGATGATTCCCCCGACGCTTCTTTACAGCGCTGGCTGACTGAGAAGCCAGCACCGCAGCTCCTCCCACCCTGTTACACCTTGGGTGTTTCAGGGCTTAAACATCATCACGTTCAGTGCGGGGGCCAAAGAGAATACTCCCCGCAATGAGAGAGTGATTATGTATAAGGCTGGAGAAGGAGAAGAAGGAGCTGCGCGCTGGCTTCTATGTCAGTCAGCACGCTGTGCAGGAGGCGTCGGGGGAAGCATCGGGAGCCGGATAATTATAGCACAGCTCATGCTGTGACTGTAATCAATCGGCTCTGTATAAAGGTAAGCAGTTTAACACTTGTTTTTTATTTTTTGACTTTAGGTCTCCTTTAAAATAAGATATGTGCAGTGTGCATAGGGATTTTCATAGGTTTTTTTTTAAAGTCCGGCCCTCCTTTGGTCTGAGGGACAGTGAACTGGCCCCCTGTGTAAAAAGTTTGGGGACCCCTGGTTTACAATAAAAACAGATAGCACAGCAAGCAATGCAAACCATTTTATTCCCTGATAACAGAGTAAAAAACACAAACATTTGTGGGGAAACCCTCCCAGACACTCTACACTCTATACTTCAGTGTGTTACAAAGTAAACATCTACAATATCTTAAATACATAAAGAACATAAGCCCTTAGCATCATATATCTCCAGCAAATGTTAAATGCTGCAGCAATACATCTAAAAGTATATTTGTTTTAATGATAAAGTGCAATGGTGAACAATAAAGTAAAATATTATATTAAAACTAAATTACAGAAGGCTTACTACTTTGACAATTTTATACAAACTGTACAAAACAAACCTTTTCTTTGCTATTGCCTCCACCCCAACAGTAAAAAAAATATTCACTTTATTGTATAGTATGATACTATGATTAAGCGCACAGCGAGAAACGCGTAAGAGGTGCCACATTTTTTATTTTAATTTACTTTTTGTACCTGCTTTTAAGATTACTGCAATAAAGTGAATATATTTTTTTACTGTTGCTGTGCTGAAGTACTTGGAGAATTTTGAATTTACCATTGGGTCCTTAACATACTCCTGAGCACCCGAATTAACACAGTTTGCTTTTTAGAGGCTACATATTTTAAGGGGATTTGAGTGGCTTTTGGGTTTATTGCCTCCACCCCACCAAGGTGTCTTGGCACCAAATGACTTACCTTGTTTAAAAGTATTTATTAAAAGTAGTGTGCTGCATAACCTTTAAATTCTTCCCTCCAAAACCCATTACTATTTAAACTACTGAAATATCTTACAATGTACAAAAACGTCCCTATTTAAAGGCTCAGTAAGTAATGGAAATGCACTCACGACATACAGAAATTCTATTTGTTGCATTGCTCATTTCCAAATCCTAAGCAGATTTGATTTGGAGGTAATGTGTAAGGTCAATAATTATTATATAAATCCTTAGTTTCTTTTCCAACACTATCAGTAGTAGCAACTGTTCTTATATCCAGTTTGACCTTTTAGCCTTTAGTCAGCAGCTCTTTCTCTGATTTTGCAAAATAATATAGCTTGCTTGGCAGATTTTTAGGGTTCCATTCTCCAGACTTCCACCCATTAAAGGGGGACTATAATCAGATTACATTTTTACATATGCAGTACTATGCCTTAGTGAGAAGTGTTTCTCCCCAGTAGATGTTTCATGTGATGCAGGATGATTTATTAGGCAGCACTGATAAACTCCCATACCAGAAAATTACTTACTACTTAACATCTGCGCACAAGTCAGCTTTCCCTCTGTAATCTCCTGTATTCCAAACTTAATTTATGCGGCCAAAAGGTCAGCACATTGCTTATCCAATAGCAGTCAGGCATCTTTTTCTTCTCATGCTGTCTGACTTGCAGAACAGAAAGAAGAGGGGAAGCGGGGGAAGGAAAATGTCAGCTCTCAGGAAAACTAATTAAGGGAAAATAACAGCAAGTATTATTTCTTCCCTAAACATTTGTTTAACTATTTGTGTCAGCAATTGGCTTAGTATACAGGAGTTTTATATGTATGTGTGCAGTTATATCAGCACTATAGTGCCCCTTTAAGCTATCCCTACCAGGCACTGCAGTGTCCAGCAGATCTAATGAAAAATAAAAAGAAGTTACAAAATAGGTGTCAAAATACACTGACAACTCACTTATAAAGATATATATATATATATATATATACAGTATATATATTTTGGTGTAAAGTAGTTAATTAATATTTGAAAATTATCAAGTCATTATTAATGTTCATCTTCCGATACAAGCATTTTTTTATTTCCTCTCTCTGACGAAAAAGGAGAAAGTGTAGCACCCTGTTTGTAATGATTTGGAGTACAAATTCAAAAACTGATTTTATTTTCAGTTAAAAAGGTATTAAGTTACCTAAGTTTTTATTCGATGATCTCTTAGGCAAAAAACTACATTAGCAATCTAACTATAACAAAATTTAATAAAGTTGAAAATGAAATTGAAGTTAAAATATCGCTGTATTCGATTTCACAATATCGATAATTTCAGCACGATATCGAATAGTTATCTATACAAAGATAAAATTAGTTTACCGAAATTTCGAAAATTCAATATCGCAATATTGATAACTCAATTGAAACTTTTCAATATGTTTCTATGGAAAATCCGTAATACTGATAATTTCGATGGAAAGATTAGATATCACTATATTGAAAATCATTTTTTATTTTTTTGTCTAATTTTTCGATCAAAAGGTCAAAAATGGCCGTTTCGACTTTAAGAAATTTCGCCCACTTAAGTGTTCAAATTCCTTTGCAATATAATAAATTGGCATTTTCAGTTTATACCTATGAGTTTTTTGGCTAGGGGCATATTTACTAAATTCAAATTGATTTTTGTTTTGAAATGTAATAGCAAATAGTAAATTTTACCGATTTTAACCTTTTCTCCTATTTACCATGCCCCTTTGTAGGTTTCCGGAACTGGTTTTTGTTGTATATCATTACCGCTAGATAATATCAATTACCTTATAAATATTGCCAATAATTTCACTAACAATCTTACTAACGTAGGTGTTTAATTTTTTTCAATATTCAATACACATATGGATAGCAAAAAGATAACTTTTACATTTAAATTTAAAGTGAAATCCATCATTGCTATAAATAGCATTAGCGATATAGATATCATAACTTTGCTGCACTAAAATACAAATCACTGCTTGATAAATTGCTACAATGAACCAAATCCCCCAAAATAAAGGCGATAACAGTCAAAACAGTAATGTTTCCAACTTTAGTAAATATGGCCTTAATTAGACTCTTTACACTTGCATGAATTGATTTAATCGTCTCCATACATGAACAGCAAAATTTTTAATCTATTAACTAGACTTTGCTAATACTGTACAGAAATGGTTACTGTTCCTTTAAAAAAGAGGTAAAATAATTTAAATATACTTATAAGGGTCTCAACTTTAGAATACATGCAATACCTATGTAAGGGTGGTTTACAAAAGTCACGTTGTTTGCCTCTTTCCTCATTTAATTTTCCCATTGCCTTAAAACATATGTGAATTTAATATTTTCTTTGTAGCTTTGCTACAATATGCAATTGAGATAATAGATATTATTGACAAATATAGGAATCAATAAGGTAGAATCAAACATGTAAAGGTAAGGGATTTAGTGGGTATTTTAAAAGCAGCTTCGAATAATCGTCCACCTTGGAATTCATTATGAATATGTTGTAGATTATGGAGTTCTAAAACAGTTTGAAGTTTGTCTTTTTTCAGCTATTTAAATAATTTGACTTTGCTTTGCTTCAAACTTTTTTGGTTTGTTTTGATGCACCCTTTTGGTTGCCCTCAGGATAAACAATAATCTGAGGCTTGCGCTTTGTATCATTTTTTCATGAAGTTTTTTTCTGCTCTATTGCTTTTACAGTCTGTAGTTCACTCAGCAACTGGTTGCTAGATTAATTAATCATAGCAAGCAGATGAGCAAAAAGTTGTAAGCAAAAAAGTTAAATTATTTAAAAATTGTAAATAATAATACATTGAAACCAATTACAAACTTCCTTAAATTAACAAGATCATCATATTAAAATAAATTTTAAGGTGGACAACCCCTTTAAAACATCCTTATGTGGGGCAGTGCAGTGGCTCAGTGGGTAACACTGCTGCCCTGCAGCACTGAGCTCTGGGTTCAGTTCCACCCTGGACTTCATCTGCATGGAGTTTGTATGTTCTTCTCGCATCTGGGTTTCCTCCCACACTCCAAAAACAAATGTCTGTTTGTGTGACTGAATATGGAAATAAGATTGTAAGCTCCATGGGGTAGGGACTGAAATGAATGATGAATCCCTGTAGGGCACTATATAAATAAATACAATACAATGTAACCTTTACAGCCAATTAATTAAAATACCATACATCACATACTTGTAAGAGCACATCACAGTAAGGGTATTGTCAGAATCTTGTTTCTTTGTATCACCCACAATTTTAGATTGCTAATGCTGTGAGAGCAGTGTACTCCTTCCTCTTCCTATTATAACTGTCATTGTTTTCACTTGAATTCGTTTTCAGTACTTACCCCTTTTGTCTGTATAATCAGAAGATTAAATGACAAAATATATATTTTTTATAAGAATGGTTACCTCACAGTATTTCCTTTTGTTTGTTCAGTTAAACATATTTGCAAAGAATATTCTACATAGACAATCTTTTCCATCTGCATCTTTTTATTAATTAATATTCATGGGTTTGGCCATTTTGTTTCTCACAAGCATGTTCAAAAAATATTTTATAGAGTCTAAATCAAACAGTGCCCTCTACATAGTAAAATGCTTATTTCACCTGATACAAATATTCAATATCTCTCATATATTAGTTATTTCATAAGGTACTCAGCAAGGAAAGCCATTCAAATGTATATTTTATTATTAATCAGTAATATGTCAGAATAATGCACCTTTAAAATATTTGCCACTGCCAACGCTAAGTGACACTTGCCCAACCCTGAAAAACCATGAAACAAATGCAAGGTCAGTAACTAACACATCCATAATGTCTCTCCTTTGTTGTTCTGATTGAGAGGGAATGTTATTTGTGCCTCAGATAATACAGTCTATTAAGCTGCAATGCATGACTGGCCACAAATGATGGTATAAGTGCTCATACACACAGGTTTCCAGATATCCAGTGTTCATCATTTTATACATCCAAGATGCATTACCCAGTAAGGACCTTTTTTTATGACCTCATAATATTCTCTACACCTGAGGTACTGGACTAAAATCATTAAGCTAAGAAAGGTCCCTGGTTTGATTCTGTAATACTACATGTATACTTGACTTCTCTGCAAATACATCTTCTTACTGGTTCAGCCAGCTATTGTTGTCTCTAAATCCTCCAAATGTAATAAATGAAAAGGAACTGCGAAGATTTCTGGGGTGGAATTAGAGTTGTCTTCTTGTATTTGGTGCAAATTACAGTGCAAATCAGCCATTATACTACGATTTCAGCTACTGAATGTACAAAATAACACTCATTTTACCTTAGACCTTTGGTGCATATGGTGAAGCAAGTTCTAACTTCAGGTAATGCAATCTTGGAATAACATGCTTTATTATGCCATGAATAAAAGTGCTTACTCAAAAAAAGAGTCTGATAACAAGCCTTCGGGTGTGAAATGTGTAGGACAGAGTTCCCCTCTCTCCTATCTTATTTGCTGTATTCCACTGTATCACAGAAAAATTATTTTACCCAAAGAAAATGTTTCTACTTAATATTGCTGTTTTTTCTTTTGCACCAAACCATTTATGAGGTTTACATTTCTCGCACAAATGGTTCTAAGTGTAAAAAGAAACTAAAACATCACGAAATAAAAAAATAACAAGTGTACCTCTATATCCTAAATGTGAAAGCGTAATCTGCCATTAATACTTAACGGTGAACATTAAGTGGATAAAAAAAGACATGCTTGCAACTAAAGAACCTTCTCAGTAGATATACCACCTACTGAGATCAAATACTTTAGCAAAGAACAAAAAGTGTGAACTTGAATAAATTACTAAAGCATCACATTGCACTTAGGTTGACACAGGTAACACAAAAAGTCTTCCTTATCATAGAAAAGGTCTGCTTCAATATGTATCTTTGCGTTTGGTCAGAAAAGAGAGAAGACATATTAGAATGGCAAATGGTTTACTTCAGTTTAGTCAAAGAAAATAAAATATCAGCCAAGTATATATTTAAGGCATATAATCTATGACATGGCATGGAAAGAAACCAGTCACAGGGAACTTGTCAGTAGAATATAGAGTATTGTAGGGAATCACTCACTTGCTGCTGCAAATCTTTCCCAATAAACGGGTATCCAGT
>WMED01003273.1:10286-20349 GCA_019650415.1 Pipa parva
GCAGGGATAATGTTCCACGGGAACACATGGCGGGCTGTTCAGTGTACCACAAGGATAATGTATAATGTTCCACGGGAACACATGGCGGGCTATTCAGTGTATCACAGGGATAATGTATAATGATCCACGGGAACATATGACGGACTGCTCAGTGTATTGCAGAGAAAATGTATAATGATCCACGGGAACACATGGCGGGCTGTTCAGTATATTTCAGGGATAATGTATAATGATCCACGGGAACACATGGCGGACTGTTCAGTGTATTGCAGGGATAATGTATAATGTTCCACGGGAACACATGGCGGGCTATTCAGTGTATTGCAGGGATAATGTATAATGTTCCACGGGAACACATGGCGGGCTGTTCAGTGTATTGCAGGGATAATGTATAATGTTCTGCAGGAAGACTTTGGGGGCTGCTCATTGTACTGCAGGGGTGCTGTATAATGTTCTGCAGGAAGACTTTGGGGGCAGCTTAGTGTACCTCAGGGAGAATTTTTGACTAAGTATTGTCCTGTAGAGACCTTCACTGACCTGTGCAATCCTAATGGGCATGAGAGATGAAATGCAAAGCCCAATCACTGAAGCAGGCTCATGGCAGTTCACAAATACATATTTAAAAGTCAAATCTCAATAAAGTTACATTTAAGTGTATGCTTCTTCTCATAGCTTGACACAGTAGTACCAGTGAAAGTGTACAGTGTTATTAGGGTATAAAAACATTTAGGTATGTGTTATTTTCAGTAATACTGTCACTTTAGCATTACACAGATACAAATAGTAGCAAACAATTTCATATGGAGCCAGCTTAGCTACCCGCTGTGGCTTTAGTTTTAAGATCATTAGTGACTTGCAATGTGGTTCCACATCATGTGCACAAGCTTATAGTTAAATATTCAGTGCCTTGTAAGCAACATGGCATGCTCTGTTACATCATACACATTTCTCAGAGGTAATGAGATGTATGCTTTAGCTGCTGCTTAGAGACTGATGTATATACAAATGTAGCCAGGCTGGTTTTGTCATTTAACACTTTGTGCTGAAATTGTGCAAAGTAATTTTGTACAGGAAATAAGAAATATCTGAAGATAACAGGAAGTTTGCATGTAGCCTTTTGGAAAAAATTCTGTTAACACATTAGGATATTTCCATTCATTTTGTTCAAATGACAAAATTAATTTAAAGCATTTCATAAAAGGCTGGTAACTGGGTGCTTGGCTCAAAACTGATTGGAGGGAGCTAAAAACTAATTTACTATATTTTACATGGATTTATAGGAAATGAAAACACAGTAAATGTTGTAGTCACTTCATAACAGATATTACACTTACAATGAACAATACACACACTTACCAAGCTATGTTGATGAGACACATATTACCATTTCACCTGTTTAATTTTAAAGCTTACAGCAACTTTTATCTTTCAAGGTATATTTATCAAAGCAGTGGCATAATGAAATACCTCAGAGCCCCAGGGCTGGATTGGAAACGGGTTCTCTCCCTTGGACCTGGTACAGGGTTGGCCCATGGGTCCCCACACTCCCAGCAGCACTGCCCTCCCAGGACAAATAAAAATAACACTTACTTTGATCCAGGGGCACAGGTGGCTAATAACTATACTATGGGCAATAAGTATTTAAAATAGGCCATATCTTAGTATACCAAACATCATAGCATATACTGTAGATGCTGAACTGCAGCAGAATCAGAAGGTTGGAACACAAAATTCAAGATAGATAGGCTATGTGTGTATAGTAGGTGGATGATCAATGTAAATGGAAGCACTTTGACTAACCCCTACCAATATATTAAGAAGAATACAGTAGAATAATTGTTTGTTTGTTTTTTTAGACAAAATTCTTTTGTGTTTAATGATTATGCAGTTACATATGACATCACTGCATTGAAGAAGCCATCAATTTATAAACAGCTGTTTATGAATGATTCTCTATCATTAATGTATTGACCCGTCATTGTCTAACTAAATACTATTATGTATCTGGGGAATGCAATAGCTTGGTAATAAATCAGTTCATATATTGGTGTATTTGATCTCTTTGCCAGAAGACTTGGTTACACCATAAAATTCTGAGCAAATCTGAGATATTTCTCACAATAAAATTCTTATCATTCCAGACAATGATTGTTGTCATCTACCAAATACTGTTGCATTACAGTTTGGGATTCTAATCATTTTTGCTATGCAGAACTCAGAATGTATTACTGCAGAGCATAAAAGGAAATCATCTATAAATTCTGTCTTTAAAATAATGTTAAATTAAAACATAATCAAAAAATGAAAATATCTGTTGTTGCAAGGTGAGAGGAAAGTAACACTGCCAGAGTATATGGGCTTACTGTATGCTGTATGCAACATATTGGTGCAATGATGTAATTAGATAATGTCAGAGCCAAGGTGCAGGCCAATAACTCACAGTGGTGAATGGTATTTCTGAAAGCAATAAGATTCATTTGGAATGAGCTGATCACATTTATTATTAAATGGAATATCCAAATGTAATAACCCTTTATGATTGTTCAGTTTTGGACTTTGCAGCTAAATGTTCTGTGAAGCAAAGTAAGGTAATAATTACAAGGTTTACTTGTGTTACCAATGCTGCACTGTCAGGATTAGGAATATTTCAATTCTGTTTGCTTTGTCCTTGACTCAATAATGTAAAGTAAAAGGATTGAAGAGAGAAGCAGAGCTATTAAGCAGTATTCCAAGAAAGGGTGTGGGTAATGCAAATGGTGAATGCCTGGAATAGACAAATTGTGTCTATATTTATTGCGTACAATCACCAAGTGCCATTTTGGTGGGTCTATACAGCAAAAGCTACACAAATTGCATTCCTCTCATTACTCACTGTAGTGGTAGCCAGCAGTGCTAGGCAGGGTTTGTTTACTAAACAGAGTAAAGATGGCTGCAACCAGCAGAAAGAAAAACAAACACAAATGAACACAAAACAGGAATTTAACTTCAAAGATAACACATACTGTGGAGGAACAACTGACATGTCAATCCATTTTTTTTCCTTTTCCTGGTGTTAGAGGTGTTGGCTGCCAAGCTTTCTGATGGGAGTTAATATACCTCCTCATGAACCAATGAAGATAAGTGGGGTGGGCCTATTTTAGGTATTACAAGCGCAACCTTGTAGGCACATTTTCTATTACAGGGAGCACAATACATTGATAAGGAAAAATAAATGAATTTATATGTTGTTACAAAAAATACTCACAGCACCTTACGGACAAAAGGTATGTTTGTAGGAACAAGCTTGAGCAGGTCCCCAACCAAGCCACACGATTCCAAGACAAATCCAAAAACACTCAAGTTGCTCCACTGTAAATTAGTAGGGGATAAACTCCATTTATTGGAGATTGGTAAAAAAAAAAAAATGTTTTGGGTGGCCACGCCCTCTTCATCATGGCCACCCAAAATATGTGATTTTTTTTACCACTCTGCAATAAATGGGGTTTATATATATTAATTTTCAGTTGAGCCGCTTTTGTTTTTTTGGATTTGTCCATATGTTTTTACCCACTTATAATCCCTGCATTCAAATTCAAATTTACTTTTAGCTGTAGAGATAAATGCCCTTAAAGTCTTAAGTGATGCGAGGAACACCATAAAGCCAAATTGATCATTTTTGATGGATTTCCAACAATGGCATGAAAATGTCTTAAACACAATATGTTTTTTCGTGAATTCATTGCCAAGGAACAATGATCAGTAAGTGATACTTAGATTGTAAGCTCCTTGGGGCAAGGGATCTCCAACCTCTTGTGTCAATCACTACCTAGCACTTAATTTGTTGTACCCTTGTTTTATTTTACTTGTATTGCTAAATGCACTTTTCCCTTGTTTGTATTGTACTTGAATCGCTGAACTGTACAGCACTGCGTAAATTTGTGGCGCTTTATAAATAAAATTATACATACATACATACATACAAGTGTAAGTGAGAAAGCCCTCATGCGATCTAAGAAGGCAAGCAATATTCACTAACCCTTATAGAAATGTACAACCACTGTAGCATAAATAGTTTATCATAAAAAATAAATCAGCAGATCTAATCTCAATGAAGTTCTGAGTTAGCAGTGTAACATTTCAAACATTTAGCTTTATAGCAAAATCATCCTTTTAAAAAAGACATACACAGCTTGAGTTCTGCCAGCTGCCTCTGTAATGTGTTTCCCAGCATCCTCTGCATCCTCTGACAGCCTGCAGTGGTTGTAGTTTAATGACAGAATCCAGGGTTCCAAGACTAAAACAGAATGATTTCCTTATGTTCTCATTTTGTACAGTCAGAGCTGTGAAGTTGGCACAGAACACTATTCCTTCTCTATGTAATAAAATCATTTTTTGGCTATATTCACTAGAGCAACTACATTTATAAGTTAAACATAGTAAATGAGACATTACAAAAGATTGGAAAGCTTATCTGCATAATTCCTACAATTAAAACACAATTACTTTGCAAAACGCAGAAATAGAATTTTTTAGTAGGCCCACACTAGCCCAACAGAGAAAAAAATATTTATTTTTTTGCGAATGGCAGATATGGTTTAAGAAAATGTGGGGCTTAAAGTGCACCTGTCAGAAGCTGCCATTTTTTCCCTCACCTGCCACTCAAACACTACAAAAACGCCTCCTAACAAGCAGGCTCTCCTCCCCTGTCTCCAAACTCCAAATCTTGTACATGCTCTGTGAAGTGTACTCGTGCACTAGCATTGTAAGATAAGGAGTCAAGTTACAGTGCCTGGAGCCAGATTCTACTGCACAGTGACTCATGCACTGCTGTCAGCTGAAAGTGCCCTGAGGCTTTACACATGTAATTCATTATAATCAATGAATTTACTGTATATATATATATATATATATATATACACACACACACACACACACATATATATATGGGGATTCCCCCATTGACACTGAAAATTCCCCATAATCCCTCATTGATTCCCATTATCACTGAAAATTCCCCATAATCCCCCATTGACACTGAAAATTCCCTATAATCCCCCATTGACACTGAAAATTCCCCATAATCCCCATTAATTCCCATTAACACTGAAAATTCCCCATAATCCCCCATTGACACTGAAAATTCCCCATAATCCCCCATTGACACTGAAAATCCCCAAAATCCCCCATTCACACAGAAAATCCCCATAATACCTCAATAGAAAAAATAGACAAAAGAAATAAGTGATCAAATATATACAACAGTACAGTATGTACATTTCATTTCCTCTCACCAATTCTTGCAGCTTCACAGTGCTTTAAACAGTGTGGACGCTGAGCTTCCACAGATGAATCCCTTTTTGATTGACAGTGAAATGAGCAAATCAGCAATCTTTCATTCTGATTTGCAACAACCTTTTTTTTTTCGTTCTGTAAGCTGTACATATTGTTAGACAGTGTGAATGTTGTGGACTGAATTTTGGTAAAGCCATTTGATAGTCTTCCCTATGAAGAAAAATTTAGAGTTAATCAGCAGGGCAGATCAACTCCTCAGATTAATTTGGTGCAAAAGGTGGGGAAAAGTAACAGGTCTTTTCAGCTGTCCTGGTATGACAAAGGGAGCTTCCCCTCCTTGAAAGACCAGCATCCGCCACTGCTTTCAAGCTATACTTCAGTGACCTTGATAGTTCATATGCTGCACCCTTCTTTTCACAACAAAAGAGTTGCCTCGCCGAGACGGGAATCCCTTCAATGCGCATGCTGATGTCCTCGTACAGGACATCAGCATGCGCATACTACTATTAGCGAAGTGAGCCGAACAGATCGTAGCTCACTTCGCTTCTTGATGAATTACCCCATTGACTAAAGGATGAATTCACCTGTCAAATTCACCTCACTACAATTCTATTTTCTTCGTCAAAAATAGCCGCAAATTCATTTTTTCTTATTTATGAAGCTGCGGATAGATTTTTTCAAACAGGCAAAGTGCTATGGACGCAGTCACATGCATAGTGGGGTGAAGTCAGTTCAACAGAAGTAGGATGCAAAGTCATGTGGAGTGATGTGATCTTGTCTAGTGAATTGCAGTGAAGTCATCCTCACTATATCCCACTAACTGTATGAAGTTAATAATAATACATTTATTTGTATGTCACCTTGTTTCTAGTAGTAGAATAATTTAGTTGCAGTCACCATTGCTATTTTTGAATGAATAGTCACCTCATGCCACACTGGAGCCCTGCAATCAAATCCAGATTCTCTACTCTGATATGAACAGGTGAATTCGGAGCACTATGCCTTGGCAAATTTGTATGTGCAAAAGACTCCACCACTTGGTCAATAGTCAAAGTACTTGTGTACACACGCAAAGTGATGTGAAGTGCTCCCTAAAATTGTGACTTTTGTAGTCACCCAAATTGGTCGCAGATTTGTAATTTCGCTTAAATTTATGCCACTTAGTCAATTGCAAACATGGGAAAGTGGCAAATAGATGTGAATTCATAACTATATGCAACTATTTGGCCTTTAGTCAATAAGGCCCTGTAAGTGGATAGTCAGATAACCAACACATTGGAGGAAATTTACTAAACAGTTTAAAGAAATAAGTATATAAAAATGAATACTTTTTTTTTTTAAGAAAATTTCCTAATAAAAGCAGAGTTTACATTTACCAACTTCAGTACCAAGGCAAGGTTATATATTACTCCATACAGGATGCCAAAATATACCCTCTGCATGCAAGTATTTAAATACTAACACCCTCTCTAAAGTTTATTAAGGTGAAGCCCTAGGTGGCAGCCTCTTCAGCCTATCCTTAGCCTAGACCAGGGGTCGGCAAACTTGTAAGAGGAAGGAGCCATTACGCTCCCAACTCCTGTGGCGACAATTTATTTTCAAGCCGCAAAGGGCGCACTCTCCTAACCACATGACATGCTAATCAGAAAAGGCATTGAAGGTCATGGGCGGGGCTTGGGAGATGTGCTCTGAGCCACAATAAGGCGGCTAAAGAGCCGCATATGGCTCACGAGCCGAACTTTTCCGACCTCTGATCTAGACCCCAATCTACTTTCAGTTCTACTACTTACTTACACCCGACAACAAATACAAATAATGCATTGGTTGGAATGTACTGGAAGTAAGGTTTTCCCTACTTGTACTATGAACACCAGTTGCTGTGTTAAAATTGTGCTTATCTTATCTGGATTAAAATTTGATTCAAACAAAATACACAGGGGTGCTTAGACTGTTTTAGAAAATTATAGTTAAAGTGCACCTGTCACCTGGCCTTCCAGTATCCCCTTTAAGATTATTTGTATAAGTAATATTCTGTTTCCCTTGCCCATGTAATAAGAGTCCTTCTGCTTTTTATAAATAAATATAGTGCATGTAATACTTGATTTTTTTTTATTAGATCCATTTAATGAGACTGTCCTTTAAATAGCATACAGTATATTCATGGGTGTCTATAAATACAGGTTTTTCTTCCTCTTCCAGTTATTTCAATATATAGTATCAGCAAAAAATCCTGCATAACAAGTTAAGATTACATCTCTTAGCTGTAAAAGTAATGTTTATATGTTTTTTTTAAAGGAATGTTATATTTAGTTATAGTTTTGTTTAACATAGAAAGATAACATTATTAAAGAGAACAGTGGTTGCATACAGTAAAGCATACTACTATAATCTTCATACAGAGTAATGTAGAAAAGTAAAAATTAAAGATCTAGTTATTCTCCCAAACCTGATTTCCACCAAAAACAGATTTTATAAAATGTAGTCCTGATTAAGTTTAAATAGGACTAAGGGGAGACGGAATGGTCCCCATCCAGTGCCTAAAATGTTCTGATTTAAAACAGAATTACAGAGTTCTGCAGCAGGTTCACGTAATATTCTTTGGTGAGATGTCATCTAGAACCCCTGAGAGACATATTGCGGAAGGTGGGATTTACCCCACTTACCCTTTTGGGCCAAAATAATTTATTTAAAATTATCTACATACAATATTTGTAAATTGCCCTATTTTGTTGGCAAGATCAAGTGATGGCATTAATAAGTTACTCCTTTTTTGTATATTGGTTATATAAAAAAAAAAATAATCACAGCGCTGACATTCCCAAAATGAAGGAGTTATTGAATTTGCCACCTAGTACCTTGCACTGTAACTAGGGCGAAATGTATTAAACTCTGAAAGACCGCTCTTGGTACTTCCGAGTTTATTGCGCAAGATTTCGCGGTGTTCCCGCAAGACTTCTATGTGAGTTTTTTTATCGAGTTTTTCGATCACAATATTTTGATTGAAGGTAGCCATACTTTATATTAGTAGTATGGCTACTTTTTTATCGAAAAATCAAGATCGAAAAACTCAATAAAAAAACTTGCGCCGTAATCTCGTGGGAGCACTGTGAGATCTTGCACGATAAACTCATAAAGACTGAGGGGGTAATTCACAATTGTGCGAAGTGAGGTGCGTAGTCTTCTCCTCACTTCACACTGACTGATATGCGCTCGCTGATGTCCTGCACGCGGACATCAGTGAGCGCATTAAAGGGATTCCAGTCTCGGCGAGACCAAAAGAGTTGCCTCACCGAGACTGGAATCCCTTTAAAGCGCTCGCTGATGTCTGCATGCAGGACATCAGCAAGCACATATCAGTCAGTGCGAAGTGAGGAGAAGACTTCGCACCTCACTTCGCACTATCGTGAATTACCCCCTGAGAGCGGTCTTTCCAAGTTTAATACATTTTGCCCTAAATGAGCAACTTTTGTGCAAGTTAACGACTATCAGTTATTATAAAGGCTATTTAAATATTTGTATGTCAATGCCTGCTAAACAAATAGGATGTATCACAAAAAACTCCAGTAAAGGAAGCCTCAGAGTATCTAACAAATGACAATGCACTGCTGTTGCTGTGCACTCTGCAAATAATTATTTAACAATAAAACACAATATGTTACCTGCAATAGGGCAGGGCCAATCATGAAACTAATTTGCAATGTGGGGTTTGGGTGGGGTTGCAGGAGGCTATTTTTTGCTAGTGACAGCAGTACGACACACTTATTCATATGTATACATGCCAATATGCAGGGAATGACAGTTCTAAATGGCATTTAAATTAAGAAACAGCTATTGTTTTGTTTCCTTTTAAAATAGGTCAGATTTTCTACAAAAAAGGGAGAGGCGCATCCATTATGTACACACCTAAATGTAACTCTTTAACTATACGTAGTATGCATACCACAGTAAAAAAATGCAGTCAAAAATTTGACATCTATTGAACACAGTCCAAAAGTATTAAAATATTTACCCAACCACTGCCCTTGGTGAGATTCCAAGATCTAAGTGGCAAAAAACAGATACATGTTAGGCCTAGACGCGGGTACTAAGCAAGGAAACATAATGCTGTTTGCAGTCCAAAGATAACCCGTCCCAATCCCTTCTTATCACCCAGTGAACCATTAATGATATTACAGCTGAATTAAACACTTGTGTAGAAACCATCTGACTCAGCTTTTAGTTGGCGTGCTACAAAAACACCTGACTTGTATAAATAGATGTAAAATGAAAATAATCAATACAGTTTATTCATTCTTGAAGGAGAAGAAAACCTACAACTCTGATCTTATTTAAAATAATTTTAAATGGCCTTGTATTAACTGTGGATTGATTCTTAACCAGTTCAGATTTATATTTTTCATCATTTTCCTTATGAAGGACCAGTGACATCATAATCTGAACAATTTGAATGACTGACTGTCCTGCAAAGTGATTTTAATAAAGTTATCTTTAAAGACAAAGTGCTGTTTTTTATTGTTTTATGTTTATCTCTTATCCAGATTTCACACATTTTGATCTGCTTCTTAAAACCACCTCCTTAAATTGTATTCAGTTTAACATATCAACACTACCCCCAAAATCCCAAAAGTTTGATTAAATCTATTTTACTTATTACAATATCATACTTTCAAGAAATTCAGGTGAAATTCTGGAAGAATAAGGGGGGAATTCACCATTCAGCGAAGTGAGCTCTGAAGCCTTTGGCTCACTTTGCAAATTGTATTATGCGCATGCTGATGTCCTGCGCGCGGAC
>WMED01003274.1:0-14825 GCA_019650415.1 Pipa parva
TTTCATGATTGCACTATTTCAAATTATTCTAATTCGTTGACCAGCACTTGTAAATGAACCAACCCAAATGCAGACATTTCCTAATCATCATGAAATCGACAATCCCGCTGTGAGACTGCAGATGCTTTAATGAGGTGTTAAGAAGGTATTGCAGCCATTTTTTACAAGTCTTTCTAAAGGATTTTGGACCTTTTTCGTATTTTTTTAAATTCTTTTTATTTTTTTCTTAATATTTTTAAATTCAAATGTCCTATGAATAAGGCCATTCAAAGCATTTAGGGAGTTATTGGCTAAAGTGAGAATTCAACTCTCGGAGTGAATTCTCATCGCTTCGGGTGGCTACGCCCTGATTCTCTACTGCTTATTCACTAAACAGCAGGTTCCCATAGTATATTCACGACTGTTGCAATATTCCCATAATGAAGTCACTACTGCGACAGTAGCCATCGATTGGGTAGTGTGTGACCGTCGTTAGCGGTCGAATTCACACCTTTGCACAACAATTTGGACTTTACTCAATAACCCCCTGTGAAAATGTTGTTAGATTAGTGGGAAATAGCACTTAACATGCAGTGTTACTACTAATGTAATAGTAGTAATTAATAACTTAGACCAGCGGTTCTCAGCCTGTGGGTTGCGACCCCGGCGGGGGTCGGGAACCGCTGCGGCACCCGGAAACACCCGCAGGACCCTTCTTATAAGGGTTCCTGCAGGGTGACGTCGACCGAAAACGTCACCACGTGACATGCGTACGTGATGACGTTTCGCCCGAACGTCACCACATGACACACGTACGTAATGATGTTTCGGTGCGTGGTGACGTCAGCGCCGGGGGTCGCGGAGTATAAAAGGGTGAGAACCGCTGACTTAGACTCTTTCCAGAAGAAAAGCAGTTTTGGTTTAATGTGGTCTCCTGACTGGCTTGTCCAAAAGTGACATACTGCTTACATTCCTTCTATAGTACAAAGCAGGGGGACAACCCACCAATATGTAATTGGGATATGTTAAATCCTAGGATTTTGGGATTTGTGGATAAGTTGCATCTCTTGGTAACATTGGGATCCTTTAACATAAGCTAATAAAGATTTTAGAAATTAGAGTATGGGAATTTACTCAATTAATATAATTACATTAGAAATGACACTTATTCTTTGGGCTGGTGGGGAGATGCACAGTTTTCATTAACTGGCTATTAAGGGACGCTGTATACAGAAGCAATCATAAAATTCAGTGTACAATTAACACATAAGCAAAGACAAGAGAGTATAGGTGATACTTTTTATTGGCTAACTGAATAGATAGTAAATGCAAGCTTTCCCCACTACTTGGCTCTCTTCTGTATAACTGGGGTATGCTGGGAAGTCTGTATAACTGGGGTATGCTGGGAAGTCTGTATAACTAAGGCATGCTGGGTAGTTTGTAGAGACAAGAAGAGTATAGATGATACCTTTAATTGGCTAACTGAATAGATGGTAAATACAAGCTTTCCCCACTACTTAGCTCTCTTCTGTATAACTGGGGTATGCTGGGAAGTCTGTATAACTAAGTCATGCTGGGTAGTCTGTAGAGACAAGTAGAGTATAGGGGATACCTTTTATTGGATAACAGAATAGATGGTAAATGCAAGTTTTCTAGACTATTTAGGTCCCTTCCTCAGGCGTGGTGCCTGAGGCGGGGGGAGGAAAATGTCAGCTCTCGGGAAAACTAATTAAGAAAAGCAAATGGCAAGTATTATTTCTTCCCTAAACATTTTTTTTTAAATCTATTTATGTCAGCAATTGGCTTAGTATAAAGGAGTTTTATATGTATGTGTGCAGTTATATAAAAAAACTACACTGGACTCTGCATGCCTCGCTAACTACCATCCTGTCTCTCTCTTGCCTTTGGTTTCTAAACTTCTAGAATGTCTTGCTTGTACCCGCCTTACTATCTATCTGCTTGTGCACCATCTCCTGGACCCTCTGCATTCTGGTTTCAGGCCAGGGCAATCTAAGTAGACTACTCTGTACAAACTTGCAAATGATCTCCACGTTGCCAAAGCTAAGGGTCACTTTTCTTTTCTAATTCTTCTTGACCTATCCTCTGCATTTGACACTGTCAATCACTCCCTTCTTATTCAAGTTCTTTATGCGCTTGGGGTCCATGATCGAGCTGCTTCTTGGCTGGCTTCCTATCTTTCTGATCTTCCTTTTTTGTCTCCCATTCCAATGTCTCCTCTTCTCCTGTCCCGCTTAGAGTGGGGGTGCCAACTGTTCTCCCTGTACACTCTTTCCTTGGGTGATGTCATCAATTCATTTGGTCTTCAGTATCACTTATATGCCAGTGATGCCCAAATTTACTTATCCGCTCCTATGCCAACACCTGAATTACAGTCTCAAATTTCAAGCTGTCTTTTGGCAATCTCCTCGTGGATGGCCAAGCGCCAGCTCAAATTAAATCTGGCTAAATTGGAATTGATTATCTTTCCACCCAAACTTGGACTTGCTCCTACCTTTCCCACTCTAGTTGATGGTGCGATCATCAACCCTGCAACCTCTGTATGTTGTTTTGGGGTGACTTTTGACTGTTATTTCCTTTTCTAAACACATCTCTTCCACTGCTTAAACCTGTTGATTTTTCCTTTGCAACATTACCAAGATCCACCCCTGTCTCTCTGGTACTTTCTCTCTCGCTCCACTGCTAACACCCTCATACATGCTCTTTTCTTATCTCGCTTGGACTACTGTAATATTCTTCTATCTGGCCTTCTAGCTTCCTACCTCTCCCCACTCCAGTCTATTCTAAATTCTGCTGCCAGACTCTTCTCTCTCCAGAGGGAACAGCCTTTCTCCCAATCTCTCTCTCTGCTCCCTGGCTCCCCATAAGCAAACAAATCATTTACAGTGTTCCCCTTTTGACATTTAAGGCACTTCACTCTGTTGTCCCTCCCAACATTTCCTATCTCGTATGCCTGTACATTGCTCAATGTCAACTGCAATCCTACCAAAGCAACCAGCTTTGCATCCCACACACCAATACTGCCCTTTCTCAACTTAAACCCTTTTCTCTCTCTGCCCCTGATATCTGGAATATAATACCCCTTCATCTTTGCCTGGAAAATTCCCTCCCCACTTTTAAAACCAAACTGAAGTCCTATCTTTTGGAGCACTAGCACTGACTTTTATCTCTGATTGTTATGTATATAATTTTTCTTTAGTTATTTATGATTAATATCTGTATTTATTGACCTATTTATTTGTATTTATTTACTGTGTTTCAGTACATTGCTACAGCTCTTATTACCCTTCTTTCTGTCTATGTAAGTCTTCCTCCAATTTAGATTGTAAGCTCTACGGGGCAGGGACCTCCAACCTCTTGTGTGAGCCACAACCTGGCACTTAAAGTGAAGTGCACTTGTGATATTATACTTGTATTGTGTAATATACTTTTCCCATGTCTGTATTATACTTGTATTGCTGAATTGTACAGTGCTGCGTAAATTTGTGTTGCGCTTTTTTAAATAAAATTATACATACATCCTGGATGAATTTTGCTCACTTAGCTTCCTGGCTGGTACTTGGAGGGTTAATAGAGAACTGCGGAGGCAGAGAAACAAAAGGCAGAGGTCAGCCATGGCGCATCTATATATTAAATTAAATTATACTGCGGCTATGGGCAGATATGTCTTTCCTGCAGGGAATAAATAAAAACATTATAAAGCTGCTGGTGAAAAATGTATTATAAAGCACCTGCTGCATCCTATGGGAATCTGGCATCTGGTGCAGATTAAATATAGAGAACAGATTGGTGGCTGCCAAGTACACTCTAATTATGGGAAATGTAATGGGGAATGTTTCAGTAATGGGGTAACTAACAGCGCCAAGTTGGAATCAAGATTAAAGTGGACGGAGGGAATGCGCACAATTCAGGGGGCAGAGCATTTTGGTTCCTTTGGGATCAGTTGTCCCAAAATGTAAATAAGCCAGACTCAAGAGTGGATCCATTCCCCTTAACAGCGCCTTCAAATTTCTATTAGTAAATTTCCTTACAGCTAATATCCCAGCCTCCTTAGCGTGTGGCCAACTTTCCCATTGGCTAATTATTCAGTTGGTTCCCTCAGACCTTTTGGGTTCCTGGGCCCAGAACTGCACCAAGTATATCTTTTCTACCATGTTTTATATTGCGGTTTGCAGGCTGCATAATTTGCCAGCTGAGGCGAGGACTTTTAAGGAAGGAGCCCTTTTAAAGCTACATTGTTGGCACAAGGGTTTAAATCATATTTCAACGCAAGGCTGTCTATGGTTGGGAAAGGGATCAAGCACCAAGACTGATCTCTTCCAAAAAAGAAGAATTTGCACAAAGTCTGAACATTAAAAGAGCCTCGCTTTCCAATCTGTTTCTAATGACATCATCTTAGACCTTGTTTCATGATGTCATACATTACTCTCAGTAACTCTGCTGCTTTTTTCTACACAGCCCAGTGACCCCGTTACCAATATTTGTCAAGCGGCAGACAAACAGCTATTTACCTTAGTGGAGTGGGCAAAAAGGATCCCACATTTCTCAGAACTGCCGCTAGATGACCAAGTCATCCTCCTTAGGGCGGGTAAGTGAAATATGAACTACGTAAATCTGCTATGTCCCCCCACAGTGATCTTTTAGGGTACAAAAACTGGAGCAAAAATCTTAGCAAAATAGTGGAATAAAGTACATTTACCCATAGGAATGCTTTACATTCCACAGCAGATCAGGACTTGAAGTCATTTGTAGGCTCATTGTAGTATTGCACATATTTTCATATTTTATTACAACGCATGACTCAGTACGACCCCAGGCTAACCGACATTACATTGCAATTATTACACAAGGCTGATTGACAAACCTCTGATTACTAAACTGATTACTATAATTATTCTGATACTATAAATACTAAATTAGATAGAATTTGAAATCTGAAAAAAAAAATTCAAATGATTTAGAAAACACCATTTTTAAACAACGCTTTTGGCGTTAGGGTGTTTTGTTTTTTTACCTTGATGTTAATGCTACCTAAAAATACGTCTTATTAAGCTGCTAAATATATCGTAAAGAACAAGATGGATATCTATACAGATAGATAGATAGATAGATATAGAGAAACAGACAGATATATAGATATAGACAGATACATAGATACAGATAGATACATACAGATAGATAGATAGATAGATACAGATAGATACATAGATACAGATAGATACAGATAGATAGATAGTTACAGATAAGATACAGATAAATAGATAGATACAGATACAGATAGATAGATACAGATAGATACAGATACAGATAGATAGATACAGATAGATAGATAGATAGATACAGATAGATAGATACAGATAGATATAGATGGATAGAGATAGATACAGATGGATAGAAAGATACAGATACATAGATACAGATAGATACATACAGATATAGAGATACAGATATAGATAGTTAGATACAGACAGAAATATATATATAATTCACTTAAATTGATACTTTAAAAAAATGTAAAAAAAAAATTCCCATTTGTTTTGAAATAGCAGCTTGAATAAACGACTTTGTTGCATTGTATTGTTTCCGAATTTACTGTCTACAAACATTTCTTGCGCAGATGCCCACCCAGCCCTGTCATTTTCTGTGTTCATTTAAATGAATGCATAATCATCATTTTGTCCCAATGCAGATAAAGTTAAGTTCAATGTGTTTATTTAAATACCCCCAGCTTACAGAAATCTTTTTATTTTATTTTTTTTGATATTATGATGTGTGATGTATCAACGCAAATGGAACATTTTATTTCCTATTTTTGTGTCACATTGACCCTTTGGTGAGAACAACAAATGCTTTCCGGTTAAAGATGACTAATTAAAGACAGTAACGCTGGTTAAATCGCACTCTGCTTTCTCTGGCATTAATATTTTTACAGCTAAACTACTGCTGTCAGTGATAAAGAGACTTGTTCCTCTGTGACAACGCTGAGGACCAGCATCCTCCATTTTTCCCAGAAATCCATTCCCAGTATTTTCTTTTTTGACGCTTTAAATAACCTCCCTGCAGTATTTCATACAGGGACTTAATGTATTATTAAACAGTGAGAAAAAAACTCCAGGGACTGAGCGCACATGAAACATTAAAGTCCCAACATCTAGCTAACTGCGCTGTCTGGTGACAAAGGGGAGGCGAATCGTATTCGACAGTAGCTGCACCCTTTCCTGCTTTGTTTCAAAATGACAGAACTAAGAAGCGGGCATTCAAAATGCATGGGGGAAGTGGGGCCACTGACAATGCTGTGTATTTAAATAGTTTTGGGGTCTGCTTGTGGCATCTGTATATAACAATATCATTTGTTACCAGGGGCTGCAGAGACCCTTCCATGCCTCAAATGCATTTATAGTTACTGTATATTCAATCTGTACTTTCAAACATTCTAAATTGTGTCTATAAAGTACTATATTTATTTAACTTTAAAAATCAGGCTTTAGGGATACACTTCCCGTGTATGTATTATCTAAAGCACGCTACCAAAAAACAGTGGGACTGGGTGAGGTCTTTTTAACAACATGGCTGCTATCAGTTAAGATTAAATCAGACAAATAAATAAAATCCATGAATTTAAATTTAAACATAACATTTTTGTTATGCTGTTGTGCTGTATCTGAATCACCGCCATGCCAGCACAAATGGAAATATAGATTTTTTTGGTTGTTGTTATTGTTCCTGTCCTGTTAAAGGAACAGTCCATCTGAAAAAATATAAATATATTTATGCTAATTAATACCTTTTATTAAATACGATTTATTATCATTTTGTTTCTTTTGAAAAGTTAAAATTCTTACCATATTCTTCCATGTTGCATACCACATCTTCATACACTGCCGGAGACTCTACGGCGTCTGAATCAGACGATCCCTCTCTGGAGCACATCCCTCTCAAGCAGGGCTCCTAGTGAAGTTCCGCATCGAAACTTCCTAGAAGTCACATGGGAGAGCGTGCACATGATCTATGCATCCTTCCTGGATTAAGTGCACGCTCTCCCATGTTACTTATAGCCTATGCCAACGCGGGGCTTCACTAGGAGCGCGGCTAGAGAGGAATGCGCTCCTGAGAGGGATCAGCTGATTCGAACACTGTAGAGTCACCGGCAGTGTTTGAAGATGGGATATGCAGCATCGAAATGCTGTATAGCATTTCTTTACAGGTAAGAATTTTAACTTAAAAAAAAAAAAATTTGATAATAAATCGTATTTAATAAAAAGTGGTAACTAACATAATTTTTATTTTTTTTTTGGCTGGACTGTTCCTTTAAATCACAGTTCCCTGCCTGCTCAATCACCCTTTCCCTATAGGCTGCAAAAAGGTGAAATGTAGGTATCTTTACATATATAATATAATCTATATCGATTTTTGTTGGAATTCTTTGCTAAGTATTTAATTTTCTTTAAGGCTGGAATGAGCTTCTCATAGCCTCATTTTCACATCGGTCAATAGCCGTTAAAGATGGCATCCTGTTGGCTACGGGCCTTCACGTGCATCGAAACAGCGCACACAGTGCAGGGGTCGGAGCGATCTTTGACAGGTGGGGGATCCAGCAATATCTTCTGAATACAAATGTTGTTGCAGAACTTTGTAAACAAAATATCTAACATTTCCACATTCCAGCCTTGTAAGTTGGAAGTCATTGGCTTAAAGCTCTCGGCTGGATAAGTGTCTTGGCAAAGCCATAGAATGACTCAGTAAGATAATCAGTTTGTGTTTAATTTGACCGTTCCACACGCACTTTAGAATTTCAGCTGTAGCCTTTGTTACCGTAAAATTGACGACTTTTATTTTGCTTTCATTTTAGGGTCCTCACAGAGCTGGTGTCCAAAATGAGAGATATGCAGATGGACAAAACAGAGCTGGGTTGTTTACGAGCGATCGTCCTCTTCAATCCGGGTTTGTTGAATACGCTCTGTCCATAACTGGTTGTAACTTTTAGACATGCGGCTTTTTTTTTTTTTTTTTTTAAATCAAATACACATCAGTCATGTAACTGATAAAATGTCTATTATCCTGTAGATTTCTTCCAAAAGCATTTCATTTTAACTATTTTCTTAATCACACTGTTTAGTAATATAATAAAGTTCATGTTTGTGGGTTCATTTTCCGAATGGTACAGTTTTATTTAGGGGGGTAATTCACGATAGTGTGAAGTGAGGTGCAGAGTCCTCGCCTCACTTCGCACTGACTGATATGCGCTCACTGATGTCCTGCACGCGGACAGCAGCGAGTGCTTTAAAGGGATTCCAGTCTCGGCTAGACCACTCGAGTCGCCTCGCCGAGACTGGAATCCCTTTTAAAGCGCTTGCTGATGTCCGCGTGCAGGACTTCAGTGAGCGCATAACACCATGTGCGAAGTGACCTGAAGGCTTCGGAGCTCACTACGTACAACCCTGAATTCCCCCCTAGGTCTTTAATAACAATAGTTGTGCCCATTGGGGTGTTCAAGTTCATGGGCTTCAGTGCAGCCTTTAATAAACACTTTGTACTTTTTTTACTGACAGTAATACGCCATCTCTGTCCCAAGTTAAAGCTGAGATTATAGAGTTGCACGGCATCGTATTAAGTGTGTATATCAAAGGATGAAGACAGTGGGAAATCTAAATCAGTTTAACGTTTTTGTTTTTTTTCACTTTAGTCCTTGAATTACACGTATGTTTAAATATTTCTAGCCAAGATTTAAAAAAAACATATCCAATTGCCAGGGTCGCTGACACTTAGCAACCAGGTAGTGGTTTCGTTCTGTGAAATCTGATAATAATGTCATTGTTTATTATTTTATTTTACTGTAATTAGAACCTCCTCTACTTCTCTCTGAATCTGACATTTGTTTTATAAAGTGCAGTAGTGGAGAGAAGCAGAAGAAATATAATCCAGTTTTATTTCTTTGTGAACTTCAATTCCCGCTATCCCAACCTATGCCTCCTCAAACCCCCAGTAGGCCATTTAAGGGGAATATATTATATACCGGTAGTAACTTACACTGTTAAATTGTAAAATAAAAAGTATAATTTTGGCATGTATAAAGGTGTATCTGAGTATATGGAGTGCTGTACTTACGTCTAACATTATTCAGCATTAAGTAAACTGCGCAAAAGGAACTGAGAATTTTGCAAGACAGTCTCAGTGGGTTTTTAGAGCATCACACAAATCTCAGAAGCATGCTGGTATTACTTTGACAAAACAGCACCATCTTGTGACCAAATAAATATTTGCAGTGACTGATACCTTTGTAAACATCTCTGCAATTAAATATCAATTTTCTCCCATGTATTAGTGCAAATGAGAGATACTCTCCAATAAGATGGCATGTATAATTTACCGTTTATTGTTAATACAATAGAATCTAAACTATATTACTATGGACACAGTATTAAATCCCTTTTAAATCAGACAATCTAAATGGTGTTTTATAAATGTGAACAAGGCACAACCGCTTGGGATTTTTTTAAAACTCAAATATAACCAGATATGATTATGAGGATTGGTTTTAACTTCTGCTGTAACATTTGACAGACTCTAAAGGTCTCTCGAACCCGTCTGAAGTCGAGTCTCTCAGAGAAAAGGTATATGCATCGTTAGAGGCTTACTGTAAACACAAATACCCGGAACAGCCTGGCAGGTAAGAAAAGGAGAAAAACTCCCTTGTTTTACTAGCAAAACTAACTGACTTACACAGCATATTGCACCCGAAAATGGTGGACTACCATAGCAATAAAACACTTTGTATTTCTTCCAAATAAGACACCTGTGAACCAGTTTTTTAAAAATACAGTTTGCATGTTTTTAATGGAACTAAGCATGATGCATTTTTCATTGCCAAAACCCTTTATTATGATAAATACATCGTGTACCCTGGAGCCTAAATGTAGCATCATACTACTATCTCTCTCTTTGCTCAGTCTTATATGTATGTATTTTTATGTTTTGTTAATTTGTATAGCGCTGCTAGGCAACGCAATTCTTAACATTATAACTATAGATTTATAGTACAGATTAAGGATGTTCAGATATCATATAGCTGCAGCAGGTTGGAGATTCCTGCCCCATACAGTAGAGCTTACAAGCAAAATAAAAAATAAAGAGTTCTTTTGGAACAATCAAGATAATGCACATTACCATTTTTTTAAAATTAATAATAGTATTAAAAAAATATAGGAAATACTAAGTATGCCAAAAAGTGTATAATGTCTATGTATCGGAGAACATTCATTTTAAATAGTATTCAAGCAGGCCACACGGGTGGGGGTTTATTCCTAATTTCATACCTGGTGGTGTTTAAACACTGTTAAATGAGATTCTTCCATCTTTGTGTGATCTGGAGCCGTTTACCGTATTTCCCTTTATAAGTCAAGGACTAAATCAACCTAATAATCCATTAGACCAGGACGGCTGAACTGAGAGTCTAAATGAGTCCTTACAAGACAGTTTGTAGTGCTAGACTATCCATAAATTCCATATCCAGAGATAGATTGTCCCACCAGATGATCCTCTGGTGGGCCTCAGTAGTGGTGGTGGGCCCTGGCATGGACCTAGTCTGTTAAGCAATGCTTTATCCTCTAGTTGATTCAATATTTGTATCATAGTTATTTCATTTGTAGTAAAATTACACCATCTGTGAGTAGGAGGTGGACTCTTGTAAAAAGGTTTTTCCAGTGGTCCCCAGATTCCTCAGTCCAACACTGTCCATATCTTATTATGACATCATTTTAATATAGTCTGGAACCAATATGTAAGCTTCCCTGATTATTCACCCACTACATAGAAACATTGGACAGCTCTGTTATAGCGCAAAAAAAATACTATAGTGCTCAAAGCACTTCAGTGCAAATTACTCTTTGGATCCCCTAGCTGTGTAAATGTCATTTGGAGCATTTCATTTTTAATGAGATTTCTTTGTTCAAAGGGGGGAAAAAAGAAAATCTCTTGAAAGGGTGTTTAATCTCGAGAACTAGAATGTTTGTTGATTTTAGAAATCCCAGCGTTGGAATATATTCTAAGTTTTGGCCCAGACTCATTGCTTGACATCAGAAGCATTATGTTATCTTGCCTTTGTTAAAAAAAAGCAATGAAATTCAGCTGGGGGGGGGGGGGGCAGACCAGTAAGCTTATGAATAAGGGGCCGTGTGATTCAGAAAATAACTGACCCTTAGTAGCCTTCTTGTTAAAAAGGTGCCAGTGGAATTTGTATCTAAATAACAAGTGTATATTTAGCTCAATGTCCATTGTAGGAGTCTGTTTGAAATGTTGGCTTTTCTGTTGACATTTTTTTAAGAATCAACAGATAAAACTTTATCTGGTGCACCAGCTGGATACTGGGCCCAGGCCTCAGTGGGTAGAATACAATTAAATTCTAGGGACTATGGCTCCTGATGTCTTTGTTTCCCGGCTGGCCCCCCAGTGTCTCATTTCCCGGTGGGCCCCCCAATGTCTCTTTTTCCAGTGGGCTCTCCAATGTCTTGTTTCCCGGTGGATCATCCAATGTCTTGCTTCCCAGTGGGTGACTTTGAAACTCCTGCTGACATTAGGCAAATTGTGTTACAGGTAGGGAGACTTGTTTTCATGTAGGTTCATAAAAAGGAGTTCTTCATGCGCTCTTTGGTACTTTTATTGTGAGCTGACATATTTGGGCTGTTTCTTCCCAGCAGAGTTGTATATGTTATGTTGTCTGTAGATCACTCTGTGGCAGTGACTGAGTTAAGCTCCCTCTTCCTCAGGAGATCATATGTTTTAGTTTAAACTTATAAAGTTGAACTTCCTGGATGGTTGCTTGGAGTGGCTTGTTTTTCCTGGCTATCCAACTTCTGTTCTCAACAACTCAGCAGAAACAACTCATTTTTTGGCACCTTTCCAACCTCTAAATGGACATGCTGTATTTTCCCCTTTTAATCACAAAGATTGTTTGATGGGGAAAATGTTTCTCGTTATCCCTTTTGGCACAGAAAACAATTCCTAAGAACTTTCTGTCTCTCCGGAGCAGAAAGAAAGCTCAACACATCTATCATTATCTATCATACCCTTGATGGACAGTTGAGGAACACGGCAGAGCTTCTTGTGTGCATAACATTGCATAACTGTATATTTTTATATAGGATTGTGTGGCGCCATATTGCCTGATGCAATATGTACCGACTCCCCTTAATTCTAGATGGGCGTGGTACAATTTTGTGTCCACGGATAATGGTTTTGCAGTTTACAGTAGCTTGTGTGCACCTGATGAGCTGTGGGTTCATTAATTATGTTGTATACAAAAATAACTGCAAGACCTCCAACCTCTTGTGTCAATCACTACCTAGCACTTAATTTGATGTACCCTTGTAATATTTTACTTGTATTGTTTAATGCACTTTTCCCTTGTTTGTATTGTACTTGTATCACTGAATTGTACAGCGCTGCGTAAATTTGTGGCGCTTTATAAATAAAATTATACATACATACATACATACATATAATTTTATCATAAGTGCTGTTACTTCAGTAATATTAATATGCCATGGTCATACTCCAGACTGAATTTGTTATTTTGTCTAACAGGTTCGCCAAACTTCTGTTGCGCCTGCCCGCTTTACGATCTATTGGACTGAAATGCCTGGAACACCTCTTCTTCTTCAAACTAATAGGAGACACACCAATTGACACATTCTTAATGGAGATGCTGGAAGCCCCTCACCAAATGACTTAAAAAAAATAAATAAAAAAGGAAGGGTCTGTTTACCATGTGCAAAGGGCTGTAGACTTCTTGGTTGGATGCCCTCAAAGACACTACGGTCTCCTCTACAATAAAATTTTAAAAAACAAAAATGTAAAAAAAAAAGAATTGTCCAAGAGCCCCTAAACCTTTGTCACATGCGCGCCTTTAAATCCATCCTCAGAGCCGGAGACACGTTCTCAACGTTACGAATTTACAAAGACAAATATCAGGGACTCATCTAGTCTGGGCTCTCCATCGTGTGTCTCATTTGGAGAGATGGCTTTAGTTGCTGATGCTAATTCTTCAGTTGCTGACATCATTTGGCTTCTCATGTCAACCGTCCAAACACCGGCACTGGGAACAGAGCGATAAATCTGCACAGATATTGGAGGGTGAATGTATTTTTTTTTTTTCTACGTTGCGTAACAAGACGAGAGAGAGAGAGATATATAGTTTTATTTTCTATCCTTTCTAAACCTTGTTGGTCCATAAAGGGCAAGGTTGTTTTGAGAAGAAGCAGATCTTCTGAACAAGCTAAAAAAGGATTGGGAGCCACATCGCACTGGTTGCCATTGGTGTTTATTCTGCAGGCAAATAATACATGAGCAAGTTATGCTGTACTTGACTTTAAGGCCTTAATAATCAAAAGAACAAATCCATCTCAACAGAGCTTACTTTTGTTTGTTTTTCCATGATGAACATAGACATGGAACTGGACTGTTTTATCCTGTGGTATAAATGCTTAAGAGTATGAAGGTAGCTTGACTGCCAACTTATCATGTAGAGCAGACATGTTGAGTCCTTAGCACTCTGTTTGAGGTATGGTTAACCTGTAGCCCTGCAGCTGTTCTTAAACTACAGTCCCCAGAACCCTCCTGTGATGGCTGGGATTTGTATTAATCAACAGCTTGGTGGCTGCAGGTGGACATTTCTGCTTTAAAAAAATGTTGAGCTACAATCTTAAGACGATTGGGAATTGTAGTTCCACATCAGCTGCTGGGACTATAGATTGGAGAATAACCATTGGGTAATTTTATAGCTTGTTCATGTGACTCTTTGGATCAAGGCACTACAAAGTACTTATTTGTTGTAATAAAAGAAAAAAAAAACTCATTGAGATTTACTGCCTGTTTTAAAAAAAATACTGAGCCTTCTGGGATTGGCTGGTAGGATTCTGGGTCATTTCCTCGAATGGTTCACTTGTGCTATGGTTACAGTATAGAGTAATTCTAGTAAAAAATGCTCAATGGCAGAAATTAAACTCTATATTTAATACGGAGACAGCAGATCCATGTGAACCCATTCAGAAATGAATGTTGGGTTGAGGGCTTTTCCTACTGATTTCTGCTGGGGATCTTTAATTTCAAGAAAACACAACTTAAGGATAGCCTTAACTTAAAAAAACCTGTTGATTTGGCTATGGGTGATTCGGGAGGATTAAACAATTCAGCAAAATGGCAATCCAATAGCTAAAAGCTTTGAACAACAACTATTGCTTTTATTAGCGGTCTTTAAAAGGTAGCCATGCTTTACCTTGCATCAGTAACCTCATCTGAAAATATTCATTGGTTAAAAGTATTTTGGGAATTTTAGCATCTGACAGAATTATTTTTTATAGGCCTACTATTAAAAATCTATCCAAGAACAATGATTCCCCAAACAAGCATTCAGATCTCAGCTGCCCACTCCTCCTTACCAAATATCACTAATATATAAAGTGTAATTAAAGCCAACGCTGATTCGTTAGGAAGTCTAATTTTTAAAGCTGGAATAAAATAGAAGCTTCATAGAAAACCATTGAATTGTGGGTCAGCGGGGCATTTGATTCCCAGAAATCTTAAGTGGTACATTATGAGATGTCCTTAATCTGGAGACTGTCCCTGGTTTTTATTATGACTCCTTGTGTGAATAGTACATTGCTGTGTAATGGAAAACAGACTTTCCCTCCCGATTTTATCACGCGGTGTAGTCTCTTACATGCTGTTTGATCATGGCTGCCTTTTCCAGCAGTTACGGAGTTACTGTAGACAAAGTCACAGGGAAAAGTAGACAATAAATCTATCTTGGAATTTGTGTTTTGGGGGGGGGGGGG